>ML779647.1:366272-380730 GCA_009831015.1 Picea engelmannii | reverse complement strand
GCTCGAGACAAAATAGCATCGTTAGATGCTATTTTGCGAGAGCAACATACCCAAAAAAACATCGTTTAGGGCCTCAAAATGGCCCCGGAAGTTCAGGGCTCGAAAAAACTACTAAAAATAGTAAACTGTGCGAAAACTGAAAAACTGAAAGAAGCAATGGTGGGGGTCCAAGTGGAATAGGTGGGTGGCCACCAATATCCACCTAGATCAGTGAGTTGGCCCATGCGACTTGCCTGGCAAGTGGGATAGAAAAGTGCTTTAGTGGAAATGGAAACAATGGCTAGACTCAAGTCGACTCAAGGATAAGTGACTTCTCATTTTAGGAAAGATCCAACAACTCTCTTTAAGACTTAAGACAAAAAGGAACATGTGGGAGACATGTTTCCTTATTTTAAGGAATCTCGATTTTCCTTTTAATCATCTTTTATTTGGCTAATTCGAGAGAATTTATTTTTTTAATGATTAATAACAATTATTTTTCTCTCGAAAGGTGGTCATTGGGTAAAGTGGGTATTCCAAGATGGAAAATGAATAAGGCATATGATGCCTCCTAGTACCATTTTTTAAATTATTCATCAATTACAATTAAAATATCTCGTTTTGCGGGAAATTTTATATTATTCGAAAACATTAAAAAAACCCTAAGGGGGACTTAGCATAATACCATGTGATTCAAAATTGATGACTAGTATGGTAATATACATTACACGCTAGGATCAGACATCACTTTAAGGCCCAGACACTAATACAAATACTCTAGCTTTGGAGAAATGAATGAAAAAACCCAACAATCATAAGCTGCTGTAAACAACTTATAATTGCTAGATAAAAAAAACACCCCAGAGTAAATGGATTGGAGAGTGGGTCTTAAGTGGCCAAGACCTTTTACAAGGTTCATCATACTAGCTCATCTATTACAATTCCCCGCAGGGTTATGGAAATACGAAAATTTGAAGAATGTACAAGGGACCATGGGGCCTGGCTGGACTTCTGAACTCTGAATTTGAACAAGAGCTTGTTCATCTTTGGCGGCTCAACTGCAAATCCATCCACGTGCAACTTTGGATGGTAACACCTTCTAAGGCTGAACTCCTCTCCTTGGCTGAGTTGCGCACTTCTTTCCTGGTTGTATGTAACGAACCTCCCATTCGTCACGACATCAGCCTCTCATAACAAGTGCAATATTTTTTTTTTTTTTTGTGTGTGCGTGTGTACAAGGGTAATAAAGACATTCTACTCTGTGTCGCAACACGACGACGAATCATGGCGCATGGAACAACATAAGATCCAAGACGTACATCAAGCAATCTGCGAGCAATGAACGACAATCAATCGACAATAAATAAGACTGACTACCCAACCGTCCTACCCTGCAATGGTTAGGACCTCCAAGACACATAAGCAACGCTCAAGCCCAGGTTCCCATCGATTTTGACCATTTAAGGTCTCAGGGTTAGCGACTGTTCTGAGGAACAAGGAGGTGTCTAATTCCCTTATCCAATCCTAGTATAACCATCACTCCTAGTATTTAAACATCAATAATATGGAAATAGATCTCTTGCTCAAGAACCAAACAATTTAATACAGTACGATCTAAATATCTGTAACGCTATCCTGGTATGAACAACTAAATTAGGAAGATCAAAGACATCAATTTGAAACATAGCCATCATAACTACAATTTATAACCCATAATCATTTCTCATGTAACAAGGACAATTTCGCATCCTATAAATCAAGTCCTTCATCACTAGTACTATAGTTTTTCCAT
This sequence comes from Picea engelmannii, assembly GCA_009831015.1. Taxonomy (NCBI): domain Eukaryota; kingdom Viridiplantae; phylum Streptophyta; class Pinopsida; order Pinales; family Pinaceae; genus Picea; species Picea engelmannii. The sequence goes on along the minus strand of ML779647.1, from coordinate 378,959 downwards.
TACTATGCAATATAAGTAATTCTACCAATGTTATAATAAATTCAATTCTAGTGCATCGACAAAATATCATCAGATTAATTTAAGCTTACCAACTACACCTCAATTCCTATAAGTCTAACTAACATGAACCATGACTAGAGATTTACACCTTTATCCATATGTTTTATATATCTAATAATTATAAAAATGAAAGGTTCGCTTGTTATAATTTATTCTTCACACTAATTATGTGATAAACTTAAAGAATTAAATTAGCCTCTTTTGGAAGGTATTATTATATTTCATTCCAACAAGCTTATGATATCCCAACTCAATGTATGTAGTGATAAGTCAAGACGATTTCAAATACATCTAAAATAATTCAAGGTTGTGATCTATAACTTTAAACACGTTTAAAATCATTCAACGCTATAATCTATAACGGTGTAGATATATACTCCAGCAGAATCTCTACCTTAAATCTGTTTCATTAAAAACATTTAAGGAGAATATACTCTTACCAATCAAAAATAGTTTTAGATTTTAATTCAGGAATTCCTCTGCTATAATATTGGGTTGTTTACTATCTTTATGATTGATTTCAAATACAATTAAAATAGTTATAACCTAGTAAATATACACTCCTGCCAAAGGATTTTGGATTTCTGTTTTATTAAATTTAAGGAAAACATGCTCTAAATAGAGATCTAAATTGACATAACACAGCAAATAAGTTACAACCCTAGTTAGACCATAGAATCCGAAATCCAAGAATATGTACACATTGGGAGGAGTTATTACATAAACCATACTTTGTAGACGATGTCAATAAACATAGCATCATGGCATAATAAAATATTGTGTAATATATGCCCTGGAAGTTTCCCTTACTTAATCTATAAGGGTTCTATAGTCCATTTACAAGCGTGAGTTCTCTGATGCTTAGGATTCACTACAAGCAAGGATCTAAACCACCAATCCATGATCTAATCTCACGAATTCCCACACACAAAAAGGTAATGTATTATAAGAGGAGCTGGTCTTATCGAACTATGTAGCCTGAATTCATTCCTCATAATACACAATCAATGACGCAAGGGTAACGTGTTTCTTCTTAAAAATAGTAACCAATGCTTTAAGAAGATATTCTTCCAAATTGTTAAATAATAAATTATTCCCCACCGCAATCCCAATTAATCCAACGCATTTTTATTAGCCGTTCCCTTAATAATGCGTAAACTAAAATAAGGGAAGGTTGCAGTTACCCAATAAGATAGTGGTTGCAAAAGAGCTGACAGCGGGGTAGCTAACACAGTCTACGAAAACGCCCGTAGATAATAGCGCTGACCACAGGATTAAGTGCTGACAGAGGAGTAGAGCTAGCGATTTTCCAGGCTCGTTTGCCAAAAGAAAAGGAAACGAAGGCATCAATCGGCACACGAAACTAAGGGCCGTGGGTGCAGGCCAGAAAATCAGAATTTAAAATGGCAACTGTCAAAAGGCGATTGTCAGAAACCAAGAATCAATTTGGCAGTTTATCCTGACCTTTGTCATAGAGACACCCTTTCACCGCCGTACACAACGCGACTTGCAGAGGTAGTGTCACAGGCAACCGATTTACAGTTCGCAGAGGGAGGGTGAATCCAGCGTTTACAGAAACGCGACTCTACATAGTTTGCAGAGGCGAAAATTGCAAGGTTTTAACACTGTTGCAGAGAAGAAAATTTCAGGATCATAACACAGTTTGCCGGGGCGAAATTGGGCGGAACTAACACAGGTAGCAGAGGCGCAATGATGCGAAATCAGTGTAGTGGCTGGGGCGTAAGGAGAAGAGTTCTCGAAGGGTTCGGTTCATGCTATGAATCGAGTTACAAGATATTCCCTGTATGTCGAAGGCTTCATTGCCAAAAGCACTGTGCGCCTTCTTCGGCAGACGTGCCCATTAGAAAAAGGGAAGGCTGGGATGAGTTAGAGGGTTTTAGGTTGCAACGGTGTAAGAGTTTTTTTTTGAATACAGAAACAAATCCCTCAACCCTGGCGATGCCTCCGACCTCACCTTGTGCATGGTTGTCCAAACCATGCACGACTTCAAGGAATCAACAAATTCTAACATAAAAATTATATTACATAAAATTTCATTACTAAATTCTAAACATAAAATTTCATTGCATACTTTCTAAACATAAAATTTCATTACATAAAATTGCGTTGCATAATTTCTAAACATAAATGCATTGCAGTCAGATCGAATCCCTTAACGCATTTTAGACATGTAAATTCTAAACATAACATGCATTTCAGACGTGTAAATTCAGCCAAAATTTTCGACATATAACTTTCAGAATCAATTCGGCAAATGAATTCCATCATAAGAATCAAGCATGGTAGAGGAATGGATTTCCTGGGCAACCGGAACCAAATACAAACCCCAAATAATTGCACCAACAGTCTAAATCATACATCATACACATTCTATCATTCAACCAAAAGGCGTACCGTTGCCTGTTCGCCTGCTCCGAGTGTCGTCCGCGCGCTCCGTGCAATCCTGCTCGCCGACCGTCGAGACCTCACCGGTACCTCCCAGCCAACGCTAGGGGTACTCTGCTTCCCCCTTATCCCCCCGAGTCGCAAAGGGGCCACACACTATCCAGATGGTACGTCTAGCTCCCAGCTCACCTCACAAGGCCGAGCTACCACTCCTCTCCGAGCTGGGAAATCCCAACTCCCACAAGTAAATCAGTCAAGTCACTAATCTGGCAGCGTAACGTTACGCTAACAGTCGATCCCTTCTTCCTTCTCCTCCCTCTCTTTTATAGAGTTTTCGAACTTCCATTCTTTCCCTAATTTTCATTTAATTTAAGTTTTAATAAAAATCTTCTAAAAATTCTCCTTCGTACAAGTGTCATCCATCCCCCACTTTCCTCCAATTATTATTTTCTTTAATTTATTAATTGTCTTATTTCCCTCACCCACCTAGGATTACTCCTAAAATCACTCCTAGGTGTCCCTAGATTCCCTTACAGGTTTTAAAAGCTTTCCCTAAAATGAAATTGCTAAATCAGTTTAAAATTATAAGGTTCTTAAATTGCAGATTCTTTACTAAGTTGGTTTCTCGCTTTTTACCATGAGTTACCCTCTTTCCCTTTTTATGTTACCTCCATTCCCTAGTTTCCTAAATGTTATAATTTCCCTCTTTCCCCTTTTTATTATAGCTAAAAACGACAGTTGCAATTTAACCCCTTTTCCCTTTTATTATTAATTCAACATCTTTTTAAAATATCAAAATTTAAAAATAATTAATTTCTGCTTTATATTTTATATCCATAGCTTTTATTTAATTTCTTACTCTCTTCATTTTACCCCAAAAATTTATGAAGACCAAACTTATTACTTAAATGGTTTTTATTTTAAATTTTACTATTTTAAATTTTTTATAGATGTTTTCTCAAGGGTAGCCAAAATTTTACCCCTAGCAAAGTTTTAGACTTAGGACTTAGATTCTGAATTGGGCGACATTTAATTAGGGGAGTTGTTTTAAAATTTCTTAATGTGTTAAATGTCTTAGGGCCATCTAGGTTCAACCCTCCATCAACATCAACGCGATGTGCCCTTCAGGACGCACTAGGTGCTCCAAGGGTGCCACTCGCCTCATCTGTTCCTTTGTGCGACGTGCCCTTTAAGACGCACTACGTGCTCCAAGGGTGCCACTCGCCTCTCGACTGATTGGTAGACATCAATAACCCCTGGAGTTAACACTCCGCCAGGTGAACTTGTGGGAGACTAAGGGCTTCTAAGGAATAAGGCCCCCGCCTTATTGCGCGTCCCTTAGAATCATCGTGAGCGACTGTTGCAGTTTTCCCTCACGGCATCATGGGTCCTCTTGAACTAGGTAATCGTTAACCTACCATTCGAGCCACAACGGGAGTGCTAGTAGGCTGTGGCAGGGATGCTGTCCACACCTCTCCCTCAACCTCTCTGGTAGTCTTGTGTGGCCCCTTTACTCCATATGTGAGTCTGGTCGGCAAGCTATCGTCAGCTTGCATCATCAACAAATCATGTCAGAACATGTCCACGTCATATTATCTAATCAAATGTATTAATATCACAGTAAATCAATCAAACCCCAATAACACACTCTTTGACTCGATCCAGAGTCCAAGGGGTTCCATCGATGCCTCTGCATCCTCAAGATCCAAAACCCTGCACACTCAGTAAAACTGAGTCAATAACACCTGTCTATGTCAATGTAGTAAAACAACATGTCATCTACCCATGACGCATCATAATCAAAGTCAAATGTTTTAATATCATAATAATCCGGATCACTTGCGACCAAGTGTCCTCAAAGAATAAGTTCCCTCAGTGCGCCAGAGCGGGATGTTACATTGTAGCTTACCAATATTTCAGCCCTCCTCCTCTAGAGCTCCAAACCATTCCAAAATCCCTAGGATAGTAGATCAGGGTAAGATAAACCCCTTGGCCGAGTCTCTTGTTGAATGGAGGTGTTTAGATACCTCAAATGAGTAGATCCACCTTCTGCAGTGCGCCCTCCTCTTGTAGAACTTGTGCCAAGCTCACAATAAAAGATATGCCAAGGAAACCTTCTCCAAAATGGGCTAGGAAAGGTGCCCTAGGCCCAACAACCAACTCCCAATAGGTTTTACCCCCCAAAGCCTCTTCCTCTCTTCAAATCAAATGGTTCTTCCTCAACTGGTGCGCCCTTCTGCTGGAAAAACCCTCACTGGTGTGCACTTCCCTTCTCCTACCTTGTAGTATCAACCTGTGACTGAGTAGAATGGTGAGGGAGGGATCTTCCACCTCCATGACCAAGCGTTGACTAGGAAAGGTGGAATCTTTCACCACTGAGCTGATCTCTAGGGTTTGTTCTCCCAAATCCCTCAAAACGTCCTTAGCTCAAGAGCTCAAGATGCAAAAGTGAAAATGACAAGAATGAGGAATGAGGTGCCCTCCTTTTTCTTTTATACCTCTGATCTAATTCTCACTTGAGTTAATTGACCACCTTCTAAGGTTTTCTCCTTTATTTTCTTCATGTGGCCTTTTCCCACTTATTTCACCTTTTTTCCCAAAGTCACTTTTAAATTATAACATTAGGCTTAAGTGAACACTTTGGAGCCTCATAGTCCCCATTTCTCATGAGACTATAGTCTAGTGGGGACATCTAGACTACTAAGTCTCTGTAATCCTCTTATTAAGAGGTGGGGGACATTACATAGCTAGGTTGCTCTACTTTTCATTTGCCATTTACTTTCTTCCCATTCTAGCATACACTTCTCTTTTTCCTCTAATTCCTTAAGTTTGTTTTTATCCATCTTTATGAACACCCTAATGGAATTTTGATCAAACAATAAGGATATTTATGCTTCTATAGACACAAGATTTTGTTATGAACTTTGAATTTATGTGTAGCCCAATTTACTGTTACCACTTTAATTCTTTTGAGATTCTCATAGAATTGATACATAGAAAATCCTTTAGTATCAACATGATAAGGTCTTCACTCTTCCTTGACCTGAGATATAAAGTCTTCTTCTTCTAACTTGCAATTCACTTCTTTGCTACACCTTGTTCTACAATCCCATATCCTACACACCAATTTAAAATTCTTATTAGTCCTTCCTCCACCACACGAAATGCCTCTTCATAGCACAAAGAATACATGAATTGTGCACCTCTCTTTGCCGCTCCCTCAAAGCTTTAAGCCATATCATTTTCCCCCATCACCCTAGCTTACCTATTGATCTCGATCCTCAGTCCTTGTTCACCACAATTCAACAAGTAAACCTCCTAGCAAATAGATCTGGAGTCTATCATTCTCATAAGTTTGCATAAATCTCGCAACAACTAAACTTGCACTATCATGCCCCTTTTAGATTCATATTAGGCTAGAACCATAGGTTGAGGTTTTACTCTTCACATAGAATGCTCTGAAACCACATTGATATTTCTGATGGATAAACATATTACATAATCACTTCACACCTAAGTTGCACGAAACGGGGAAACGTTTCCAAGTTTCCGAAACCGAGACGGTACGAAACAGGCCCCCCCAAAATGGAAACGTCCGAGGAAACGCCGTATATAAAAAAAAAAAAAAATCTATATGTTTATATAGTTTTTTAAAAAATAAGACATTATATTGCAAGAAAAATATAATGATGCAAAAAAAATGCCATAAAAAAATGCAATAATGATGCAAGAAAAACATAGAAAATGCAAAAAAAAAAATATATTTGACTGTTTGGGGGCCCCATGGCCCCCTTTTTTTTCTTATTTCGCCTCAAAGATGCCCGAAACGTTGGACATACGGGCCGGTACGACCAGGAAATGCTGTCGTCCGTACCGTATGACGTTTCCAAATCGGGAAACACCGTACGGTATGGCCGACAACGTTTCCTGGCCGTACCGTACCGGTTTTCGAGTTTCATACCAGTTTCGGGTAGGAAACCGAGGGGGGGGGGTGCATTTCCTGCAACATAGCTTCACACTCTTTGTTGATGAACCCATTCAAAGAAGATAGCAAAAACACTTAATATTAGAGCAAATGGCTCATAAGATGATGATCACAAAATTATACTTGTGTGTATTTATACACACTCAAGAAGTAGGGTGCCCTCCCCAAGATGGGCTACATGCCCACATAAAAATTACTAGGTTGTCCTTAGCCATAACCTAGATTTACAATATAACACCCCAAATAATGTCGGCCATGACCTAATGTGAATAGTACACCATCCCCAACCCATAACCCCTATTTATAACAACAAAGTGTCGAACCTTAACAAACCCTAACTTAATACTTATGCGACTAATAAGAGTCATTAGGATTTTATTACTTAAAGTGTCATGTTACCGACCAATTTAGCAGTCTCGACAAGGTCCTCTCAAGGCGTTAAGGTGGGTACCACACAGGATAAGTGCCCACTGTTGCCTTGACATGAATCCCCACTCTTTAAGCCAAAAACCTATTAAAGTCTATGGGAGGGCTTCCCTAATCTAAACACAAACAATTCACCAAGATAAGTAGACCAGTGCCTAAGTGTGATGTCTATGGTGAAGGTAGGAGTTAATTATATAATTACCGATTTGAAATAGTAAACAAACTGCAGAACAACGTAGATCAACAAACTAAAATCACTCAATCCTCTAAACATTTAACTATTGAAACACCAAAAGATAAGTGATAGATGCCCTTACCAAATGAGAGATGATTTCCTCGATATACGTCGTGATAAGTGTCTGTAAGTTGACTAATGCCTTGCTGTTCTGTACTTTCAGATTTGCAAAAGGTGCAAAAAATACAGAAAACAACAAGCAAAATGCCCCTTTGGGGCCACCCCAAAGTGCGGAAACAAACTAGATCAATAGATCTATGGGTGGAGAAACTTGGATAACGAGTTAGTGATAATATTAGTGCCCCAGAAACTTCGGATCTGCAAGTAAAATGAAATTTCCAGCAATCTGGAAATCACTTGCATCAAGCGGGGTTCAAATCGCCCTAGGGTTAGAACCCATAAAATTAGTTGAACAAGAGAGTAGACTATATAACGGCTAAAATATGTCTTTTTTAATCCCAGAAAAAAGATATTTAACTATAAAATCAGATCTGGAAATAAAACAAAGGGTTGAAGGTGATTAAACTTACTTGTTCAATCCCTAGATGAAGTCCTTTGCCGGATTCGTGGATATCTTTGCTGTAATAAAACTCGGATCTGCAAAAAACCTTACGATACCCTCGTGAAATATATATTTAAAGTGCAGAAAATCAGAGGGTAAATAATATTTTCCTTGAATAAGATGGATCTAGTATCAAACCACAAGGATCTACTAGCTATTGAAGATAAAATTTCAGTGCAAGCTAGATAAAATGTTTTTGTGTTTTTATTTTTATAAAACAAAAAAAAAGGGAGATTGATTGAATTTTTTTAAATGATTGGTTGCTGTAGTGAGGCGTACCTTGGCCTTACTATTCAAAGTGTCGGATTGCGATCACAACCCTCTCTTTGTCAGTTGTCAACTTTGGACTAGAGCATGGGTTTGGAGTCTAGGTGACTATTGCACCTAATGTAGTCTAGAATAGTGGTAAAAACTTCCAAGCCCCACCAGGAAAGATATCTATTATGGACAAGTCTCCAACCACTGGGTCAACTATGGCACTGCGTGGAATCTCACCCTTGTTGAAGGAATCCCCGATAAGGGTTTGTCTAGCAATTGGGTTTAACTAGCACCCAATACCAACAAAGGATGAGATGAAGTCTAGCGCCTTGGTATCTCCTTCCACATGACAATGTTGCCCCTCAATGGATCAATCCAGTTGCCTTGCAGTAACCCGGAATTTCCTGTGTCTATTCTATGAAGCACAATCAAAACGAGCCAAGAAGAAAAAACATAGAAGAATCAACCCAAAATATGCACTGGAAAATAAAAGTTCTTATTATGGCATAATGATCTCACAGTTCAACAACATAATTGGGTAGAGGGTTTAGCCTTATAGTTTTCTTTGTAATGGATAGTAAAACCCCTCTCCCAAAATAATAATTCTTTGACTTGTCATCCACAACCAACTCTCATATTTCTCCTAAATTATGCAAAAATATCTAAGTAAAACCTACACTAAATTACCCAAATTGAGCCTAATAAAGCAAGAAAGGAGAGCCTTTTCTTAATGATATTGTTGGCTGTCCTAAAACAGTGAAAACAATATCAATAAGTTTGCCCAAATAATCTTTAAAGCACCCTAAATGGATTCTACCTTCTAGCCTTTAAATTTATCTTTTAAAACTAGCTAAATGATAGATTGTGCAAGCTAGATCTATTAAGAAATGAAACTTTATACAATGAGATCTAATCTACTTGCTTTTAACATGTAAAAGAAGGATTCTTTAGATCTAATCTTTAAATACAAATCTAGCTTTGCATGTATTGAAAGTAACCAAAGAAAGAGTAGTTTAGAAAGTTTGAGAAAGAGAGAGGAGAGCTTTGCTCAAGACATGAATCCTTGGGCTATGGGGTCCTTTGAGAAATAGTCGAGGGACTCTTGCTCCACAAATATCTTGAAGAAGACTGAAGAGTTGAACTCCAAGGCTTCACCTCTTCAAATTTGAGAACCTGTAAGCTAAAACAACTCTTACCAAAAAAATTGTTAAGCATGTAGTTTCTTACACTTGAAAGTTAGAAAAACATGTATATTAACTTAAATAGATATGAAATCTAATTTCTCAAATATAAGGGCAATAAGATAATACATAAACAAACTAGTTTAGATAAGTCTTACATCCAAAGGATATGCTTAATAAACAAAAAAAAACAAGAGAGATAATCTACGGTTACCTCAAGCACAACATAAGCAATGAGCATCCACACAATGAAAGCCACCCACAATGGACCTCCAAAGTCTTCTTTATTCAATTCAAGAGAGAAATATAAATGATAGAATTACAATGCAAGTATACTTTCCCCAAGCTCCAACTAGCTTGCAAGAGGAGAAGAGACTTGTTTAAATAGCAAGTGGGTGAAGAAACCAAAAGCGGGGTGCACTTCCCAAGGAGGGAGGGCGCACCACTTGGGAGGAATGTGTGAGATAAGTATAGCAATTAGGCTGCCACATCTCCCAAGCCTCCACCTATTCACCACATGTGAGATTCAAATGAAATGAGAGGTCGCCACGTCACCTATTCACCTCAAGGGTGCGCCACCTCTTGAGAGGGGGGCGCACCTCCTCTTGGAGATCTTCTCTTCCCTTGACAACTCAACAAAAGAGTCACCCATAACTCTCTCTTATGTGCCAACAATGCATAGTTAACTCAAAGAGAGGGTGAGTTGACTCAAAACATGTCCCCGACATGTTTCCCAAAAAATAGCACTTGCTGATTTTTTGTCTTTTATTGACTTTTTTGAGAGAAAATGACTTTTTGTGATTAAATATTCACTATTTTCCCTCAAAAAGGTATTACTTAGATAAAGTGGGTATTCTGAGTATGAAAATGAATACCCCCAAGACATATAATGCCTCCTAGTACCACTTTTTTAACTTAGGCTTTCTTTACAATTAAAAATATCTTGTTTGTGGGAATTTTTTTTTTTTTATTAACTGAAAACATTAAAAAATCCTAGGGGGGGCTTAGCGCAATTTCCATATGATTCAAAAATGATGACTAGCATGGTAATATACATTAGACACTAGACTTGGACAAAACCACTAAGGCCTAAACATCGGTACACAAATTGGAGGTAATTGAGTGAAAAAACTCAAAATTTGTAACTCTCTACCGAGGCCGCAAGATATAATTAAAAAGTAAAAAAAAAACACTCTAGAGTTATGCACTCATGTATAAGTCTTAGGGAGCTAAGGCTCTTACAAATTTCATCATGCTAGCTCATCTTATTACAATTTCCCAGGGCATGGAAATGCGGTATAGAGAAGAAGAAGAAAGGTGGCCATATTGGCCGGCTGGACTTCTTAACTTTGACTTTGAACAATTCCTTGTTCAATCTTCGGCGGCTCAACTGCAAGTCCATCCTAGTGCAACTTGGTGGGTAACAAGAGTCATAGGTGAATAGGAACAACTATTGGACCTCATGGAAATTGGAAATTGAAACCAAAGGTCATATCTCAATGTACTTATATATGTGGCTCTCATTAATAAATTAGTTTATGCGTGGATTTATTCAACCTTGGCCTGTCAGTTGTATTAGAGCAAGGTTATTTTTAGATAACTCCATGATTTTCTTCCCTTCTCCTCTTTTATTTCCTTGACACTCTTAGCATGGTTCGGATTAGAAGAATGTGCATTCATGCTGCTAGTAGTACTGAAATAGTGTTGAGCAATGTGATGTGCAACAAGTCTAAGGTAGGAGGTAGGTAATTGGGAAAATTCAATCTACTGCTATCTAGGATTTTGAACAAACTTTACAACATCTTGTTCAATTTTTAAAACAGACAAGTGCTCCCGAGGTTTTGAATGCCCTCGCGGAGGGATTGATCAACCTAGTTTATGCATTCTGCCAGAAGGTCTTTGTTCTCGTTGAAAGAAGAAGCGACTGCACATGGCCCTGCAGACGTCTCAGAGTGGGCATTGCACTGGGTTTCAAAAGCCTTGGAGGAGAAGATCATCAATCTCCTCATGCTGTTAGTGGCTAAACGATCAAAGAATAACTTTTGAGAAAATGTGGGAAACTTGTTTGATCGTTGGGAGAAACAAAACCTAAACCTAATTATGAATTTCCAACTAACCTTCTATTTTAGTCTTGCAATTAGAATTTCTCTCTGTTCAAGATCGTTGGCATTCCTAGTATACATGATAGCTTTTTCTTCTCTTAGGTTGCATTCAACACCCAACTCGATCGTTGGCATTTGGAGAATTCCTCTCTCTACGTGCTATCTGCATGGGAGATGAACCAACGTATCTTTGCGTGCTATCTAAGATGTCAAACCTCAAAATATTTGTGGGAAATTTTCCCTGGAGTGTCGACAATGTCGAGTTAGTAGAGCTTTTCAAGAACACATGTGATGTCACAATAGTTGAGGTAATATATGACCAACAAATAGGAATAAGTTGTGGTTTTGCATTTGTGACAATGACAATGCAAGCAAATGCAGATGAAGCCATGGAGAAGTTTAATGGATATGAATACCAGGCCAAAACTTTGAAGGTGAATGTAGGTCCACCACCCCCAAAAGATAGTTTTGCAACAAGAGGCGGATTTAGGAATGAAAAGTCCAGTGGCAATTTTAATTCTTCCAATAGAGTTTTTGTGGGTAATCTGCCTTACGGAGTTGATGATCTTGGCTTTAGAACAACTTTTTAGTGATCATAGAAAAGTTGTGGAAGCAAGAGTTGTGTATGATCGAGAAACTGGAAGGTCAAGGGGTTTTGGTTTTGTCACTCTTTCGTCTCCTCAGAAAATAGAGGAGGCAATCTCTTCCCTCGATGGAACTGATATGGATGAGAGGCCATTGAGAATGAACATTGCTCTCATGGCCCATGGGAGATCTGATCTTCACTGTGTTCGTTGTGGAAATAATGGGCAGGATGTAAAGACATTTAGGATTCCATGGGAGAAGATCAAAGACAAGCAGGAACAAAAGGAAGAAAAAGGTAAAGCTCTTGAACCCACTCATTTTGTTATTGCTCATTGCAATATTGGCATAAATGAAGATTTGTTCAAAACCTCATTTACTTCTTGGAGAGATGCTTGGTTGCTTGACACTGGTGCTACTTGCCACATGGATTTTTGGAGAGACTTCTTTAAGAATAAAATGACAATGTAGAGGGTGTAGTATACTTTGCAGATAAATCCAATCACAAACCTATGGGAATTGGCACCATCATGCTCAAATTACTTGGATTTCGGGATTTTCTTTTGCATGATGTTCTCTATCTCCCTGAGTTGTGGAGGAAGTTGTTGTCTCTTGTGCACATTCGACAACAAGGCCATTCTATTCACATGTTTGATGGAAAAGTTGAAATCAGTGTTGAAAAAGTCGGCATCGGCAAAAAGTTGGCGAGGGTCCGGAAAAAATCGTTTCGGCAAAAAATCGGAAAACCACGACAAACATTAAAAAGTACAAAATATATTCATTTTTTTCAAACTTTTCAACATATAAAGCAACAACAACAACATCAGATAAACACATTGGTACATAAATATGGAGAAATCACTGATATATATGTAGTCACTAGTGGATGC
>ML779647.1:280124-300985 GCA_009831015.1 Picea engelmannii | reverse complement strand
TTTTAAGGTCACGACCATGCCAAACACCAAATTGGTGTATGAGACCCCCTAAATTTCACTGGTAAAGTCTACAGAGGTATACATACCCTACCCCCCTCTGGATTTGAACTTGTGACCTCTTAGGAGGAAACACATGTTCTTAACCATTAGGCCCACTTAGGTTGTATGTGTTTGTGTGCGTGTATGAATTGGGATTTGAAGATGATTATGGAACTCAAGCTCTAGATCTATTGTGTCTCCAGTGATACAAACATTTCTATCTTTACTTTACCAAATTTGGAAGAAGAGTTTTTTGTGGATTCTCACCAATTAATTGCTTTAGGCGGTGTTACATTATATATATATATACATACATACATCAATTGGGATTTGAAGAGGATTATTGAACTCAATATCTATATCTATTGCATCTCCAGTGATACAAACATTGTTATCTTTCCTTTCCTAAATTTGGAAGAAGAGTTTGTTGTGGATTCTCACCAATTAATTGCTTTAGGCGGCATCACAAGAATGAATCCTTTCCCTAAATTTTGAACATGTCATTTTTATGTGGTAACAAAAACTCCATAGAGGAACCGTGCCCCCTTGTGGTATATAAGAGAACCATAGAATCTCCAAGCTAAACATGTACAATTAAAATCCAAAATCCTCTCCTATAATCAAAATCTTCATGATAGATGCTATTTTGACTCTACATGGGATCATGGTAAGTGCAATTGTATAGATACGAAAACATCCTATCTCCATCAATGTAACTTGGACATAAAGGGTGTAACTTGAAAGTTTGGATCCTTCACACCTGACTCTCTTAGTGTAATACTTTCATCATAATTGAAAATGTGCTATTTCATGCAGTATCACTTATTACAAAAGCCATAGCTAAAAAAAAGATGAAAGTTTGAATATTACAAAATGTGCTATTTTTGAATTCTGAAAGTTTGGATCCTTCACACCTGAATCTCTTAGTGTAATACTTTCATCATAACTGAAAATGTGCTATTTCATGCATTATCACTTATTACAAAAGCCATAGCTACAAAAAAAAGATGAAATTTTGAAGTAACCCATTGTTATTGTTCAGTCATGAACTTATTGAGATAATTACTTATACTACCCTAACTTGACAAAAATCATCTGGGATTAGGTATATAATAATAAATCCAATTCAACCATGTAATCATATTTCCAAGGATAATAGTTATTCCCTTAGTATTTGATGATGAACTGCAACAAAGATATATTCTTCCGTATCTAGTAACACACTTGTCTCTTAATAGTTCTTCCTCTAAAACACAATGATGGACTTTGATCCATGATTTGTCTTCAAATAACATAGCTTCCATCACATACCTATACTAATTATCATTATTGCACACAACTTCCATCCATTCTTCGTTAGATCCATATGCCTTTCAAGATTCATGTAATGGATGGTAAATAAATTGGGTAGAATAGCATATTCAACGATTGATTTCATGGTTGTCACAATCCTACCACCAAAGAAACCATCCTTTAACTCTATCAAAATGGAGATAATATTGTGAACATGCAATAGATTTGGATTTAAAGCATGCCAATTAATACCAACATATATATCAAAAAATGATTGTCTAGGTTACGAGCTCATATATAAAGTTGTTTCCTACTTTCTTGTTCTCTGTATTATAGACGAGATCTCCATTTGTTGGGGGTAGATTCCTCCCCCAATTGTCACTAAGTAACGTTGTGTAGGGTAAGAAAGCACAATGGAAGGGTTTGCTTGGTTATTGGGATAACCAAGCAAACTTATATATATATATATATATATATATATATATATATATATATATATATATATATATATATATATATATATATATATATATATATATATATATATATATATATAGGAAATAAACAATGTGAAAAATATAGTGTGTATTTTGTTTTATTTTCAGAATATTGTTTGTCTCAATATTACTGAGAATATATTATGTAAGCTAAATTAAGGGTTTTGAGGTAATTTGAAAAGATTGACACGATAAGTTATCCTATTAAGGAGATAATGTTTTTTTCCTCAGGATGAGAGGTTTTCCCATAGTAAACTGTGTTGCAAATGATTGTGATGGTTTTTTTTTTTTTTTTAAATGTTATGGAGAAGTAAGTGATGTTACCATGGTAATAATATTTTATGGATAATTATGTATGTTTCTAGTATGTTAAACTTGGTTTATGGTAAATTGGAATTGTGACTATATTAATAGCCAACATTTGGGGGGCATTCTGACTCGTGACTCTACATCACAGTGTGAGGATTCATATCACTAAACAATATTAATTTGTGAAGTCTGATAATGGTTCTAAGGGAAATCCCATAAAAAAAAAGACATGGAATTCTCACCGCAACAAAAAGGGAACAACTAAGATGCCACCAAGAATGATTCCATCTTGCAACTAGATACATGGCACACCAAAACATAACAAAGGGGAATAAATCCAAGAGGAAATAAATAATCACTGAGGAGGGTTGGAACAAAAATTCCCTTGGAGGAACTATTGGGACCCTCTCATCTGAATACTAATATTTCTCTCCTCTTCCCGACTCTGTAGCATCTGAATACTAATCTTTCTCTCCTCTTACTGAGTCCTTTATAAACCTTTCAATAGCTTCTCTACAGCCTCACACTTCCCTCTGCAGCTCTTTGTTGTCTCAACCAACTACAAAATACTTGACCCTTCTTCCTTGTCTAGTGGACCTTGGGATTACTCTGGAATAGAACCACACAATCTTAATTTATCAAATCTTATCTTTTTTCTAGCAGTCCCTTCACGCAACACTCTCTGCTTGAGTGCTTCTCTTCTTATTAACAATGCCTTTTTATTAAGCTCAACCTATTTTATTTCCAAGGGGTTGCACTTCCAAAGGTTCCTCTACACCACTGCATAGGCACTACCATAGGCATTGATTCTCTTATTTTGAACCAATACTCACCTTTGGCATGTACCTCTAACATTTGGAAATGTTTTTCCAAGATTGACTTATTTTTTTCGAAAAGCTTTCACATTGAGCAATTGTATGGTTCATAAAGTCCAATTGCCCTTTTTTCCCATAGATTTATAATACAATCGAATGCTTCCTGGGAGAACCTACTCTTTCTATCATATTGTCCCCTAGATTACCTTTCCAATGGCTATACTTAGGCCTCATTTTGATTTATAAGCTCCAAGTTTTGTCTTCCTGAAATTTTCATTCTGCTCAATAGTGTCCTTCAAGTCGACCAATTACCTTCCTTTTGTTTCCTTGAAAAATCTACTGCTCAAACCTAAAATTTGAGTGGATATTTATATTATTCTATGCAATATATTTCCAATGACTACTTTTTTTCTCATTTTTGAGCATCGAGTAAAACGTTATAGCCAATTGAATATTACTAATTCACCCCTTTTGCACACCTACTCCCAAGTGAAAAATAATCTCAAACACCAACTTTGGCCACCTACAAAGGTAAATATGTCAATCTAATTCTCAATCAAAATATGCAACAATATGGAAATGCCAACTTTGCCTTTTTTCACCCTTTTTCCAGATTTAGAATTTTTATCCAAACTCGCTATCTCCCAAACTGTGCAGTTCTGGAAAAACTTTCTTAAACCAAAGTTGTATGGATTGATGAGTATACAAAATGTCAAGTAAATAATGTTTTCCATATTTTCCATCTGGAGACCCTTTTCCTCCTCTGAAAATCCCCAAAATCCCTAAAAAGTGGCAAAGAATAGTGGATTTTGGCATCCCCACTCAAAATTCCTTGGAATATGGCCAATCCCTTCACACAACATTTTCATGTGTGCTTTTCTGAATCTCTATACAAGTTTCAACAATAACTGTGCTCCCGCCATTAAGTTTGACCATAATATTTAAAAGCATGTAATTTGCATTTTCCGAGAAATCAGAACATAACTGTCTAGTGGCCCTCTCTAACATTTCTATATCCCCTAATAGCACAAACAAAACTCAGAAAATCATATCCTCTTCTGAGTTACTATGCTCCTGCTATGGCCAAAATATGAAAATGGCTTCAAACTGTTTTTTGAGACTATAAAACAAGTTTGCCTATTTGGCATCCTTGTTGACATGGATGCCGATTTGGCCTTTTGGGTCCACATGACACTATGAGGTGATGCCCTATAATCCTTTTGGTGACCCTGCCTCTGCCCCATCAACCTCTAACGCCTTCCTCCTTCCCAACACCCTTCTTCTCTTCTTCCTTTTTGAGGGCCGCACACTCATCAATTCTGTATTATGTACCAATATTCAACATGCTCCAAATTCACAATACACAGCGCCAATATTTAGTGCATGCCCCATGAACCAACATTCAGTGTGCACAACTTCTATACTGTGCACCAATATTCCGTGTGCACAAATTTTATATCGCACTCCAATATTCAGTGCACAAATTTTATAATGCGTACCAATATTCAGTGCACATAAATGTTTATACCACACACCAATATTTAGTGCGCATAAATTTTTATACCGCACACCAAGATTTAGTGCACACAACTTTTTATACCGCTCATCAATATTCAATGCACACAAAGTTTTATACTGTGCACCAATATTCAATACACACAACATTTTATACCATACACCAATACCCAATGCACACAAATTTTTACAACACACATCAATATTCAATGCACACAACTTTTTATACCGCACACCAATATTCCAAGCACCATCAATTATGCATTGCGCTATTTAGTGCACACAAGTCCTTTCTTTGCCTTAGTTGATTTTCTTTGTTTCCATCTCGTGACCATCACAACCATCGTGAAAATTCCCGACTCGCTCATCTAAGACAAATTCAGTCACCGAGAAGTCGAAATGACCCCTCCATAACAACCATTCTGAGTGCTATTCTGACTTGAATTTTCTTAGAAATTTGAGAATTTTACTGTTTTCCCCAAATTCGACACAACTCAAATGTTGAGATGATGAATTTACCCACTTCGTGCTAATCTCAGGCTCATACAAGTCCAGTGTTGAACCAAAAATATCTGATACCATTCTGTAGCGTACCCAACCTCCAAGATGAGTCCCGTCACTGCAAAAATGACCTAGCCTATTGAAACAAAAAAATTAAAAGGTCCCAACAGATATAAAATGAACCAAGGAGAAACAAACCCATAAAAATTACAACAAAAAACATGTTGATTTACCCATGCATCTAACAACATTTATAAAAATGTGAATGCATCCAGTAAGCACACAACAAACATAGAATATTCAAATATTCATTTATACATCATAATAATCATAATAAACACACCAGAAACTTATTTGTTTATAAATATAACCAATTGGATGCATATGAAGGATGAACCTCCTAGCCATAGGCACTACTGTTCATTTTATCTCAACAATAGGTCACCCCCGATCTGAGGCTATGAGTCCACATGGAGATTTGAACCTCTAGTTGTCCACTCTCCACACTCAACAAACCAAAGCCCAGGTTCTACTCCTAGACCAATCCCAATCCACCATCTCTATTTCCCCCACAACTTGCACAACCCAAGAAATGTACCGCCTTCACTGTTCACAGTCCTTTGGGCTGTACTATTCATTTACTAGGGCTTCTAGTGGAATCGGTTGGCCAAAAATATCTCAGTTGGGGACTTCAAAAACTCTCAACTGCTCTAAGAGTGCTCACAACAGGCTTCACAAGGCTCTTGATCCATTTCCTCAACATGAAAACACACTACAAGTTACATCCTATATTATAGACACACATGCCACATTTCCAGCACAAAACACAACCAAACAATGACTTCTTTTGAGCACAACATGGCTTGTTCTCTTCCCATCACTCCACTCTCCTCAAGCTGCCCCGTAATCTGCATGTAAAAAAAACCTCTCTACTTTATGTATACAAATTTCCTTCTCTTTCCCTTTCTTGCTTGACTCACACTCTTCCCAAGGATGATTATACTTCAATTCTAGGTTCCCAATAACTATGGGATGTGACTCCTGACACCCATCCTCTTACATGAGTTTAATGATTGGCTTTGGGAACACTCAACAACAAATAGAAGGTTATACACTATGATAATAATTTTAGGAAATGTTAGTTGGATTAATACCCATGAATAAAATCCCCCTTGGACACCTCTCTCTTGTGGAATCATATCCCCCCCACTGTTTTCCTCCCTCTCGTATCACAACCAACGATTATTATTTTATTACTCATTTCAATGTTCATAATATACAATTTTCCCCTTGGCCATACCGATCAATATGGGATATTTGCCCCAATCATATTGACTCACCTGCCTAATTCAAATTCATACAATTATATTATAATTGTGGGGATTAAAACTAGGGATGTTATACTGAGACACCTAAATGAAGGTAACATAGTAACATTTAGGAGTCAAGGGTTCAAACAGTGACATGATCTTAGTGTATACAAGACAAACAAAACCAAACAACCACCCCAATGCTTAAACATTATTGGGAGGAAAAGTAACATGCAAGTGTTACGCTTATGGCAGGTGGGGACATACAACGAACAATTGCATTTTTGGTATTATAGGAGTGACACTATGTTTGAATTGTGCATCCTACAACCATGAAACCAAACAATGTTTGGTATTATGAAAAGAACTTTAGGAGAAAATATGTAAGATGATATAGATCAACATACAAGTAGAAGAAAAATATTTTGGAGTACAACTAGAGAGAGACCAAAAGGATATCATAGACCACAATTCGAAGTTGAAGTCAACATGAATTTTGAACTACATAAATAAATCTACGAGGAAACAATCTTAGTAATAAGGGATTGGAAGAGAAAGGAAAAGGAGAAATCATTGAAGGAGAGCAAGGACAACCAAATGAAGAATCTTATATAGCATCTCAAGTAGTGATCCATGAACAAACAACACCTAAGAAAAATGAAGGATTTTTTCGAATGTCTACTAAACATCGATGAAGGCCATAAAAGTGAACAAGAAGAAACTTAGGTACACAAAATTAGCTCTATTTTTTTGAAAGGATTATAAATACTTGCAATAGTAATGTATACACAAATAAAGGATGTGGTAATAGATCGAGAGGAAAAAATCAACATCATTTCCTTAGGATTCTGGGAAGAACTAAGAAAAACACAACTGAAACAAGGTAGGTTAGTAAGAAGGGTTGAAAACCATGTTACTTGCACACCGTTGGGTAGGATGACAACAATAAAAATTGATGCCTATGGCATCAAAATTGGGGTAACATTCAAAGTACTGAAATTACCTAGAGAAGCATAGGAGTATTATTTTGGAGACCATGGATCTATGCCATGAGAGGCATAATATTGTCTGATAAAGAAACCCTCATATTTGGGAAGAATGTAAGGAAAGTTATAGTACCTTTAGATAAGACAAAGAAAGTGGTATAAGTAGAAACCAATGACACCAATAAAGATGAACCCCCGACATGGAGAACCTCTGCATGATGACAAAATAAAATGGTGTACTACACATGGAGGTCTTGTTGGGAGAAGAATTTTATGACATACTAAAATAATGGGCTTAGGAAAATCATGAAATACATCCAATACAGATAAAAAACATATTCAAAATCGAAGCCCTGAAATCAATTGAGGCTTACATGGATGGTGGCAACAAAACTAAGCACATAAAGAATTTCAAAAAGAAAATGAAATTCACATTGAATGAAGAGAAAGTGTAGTCATTTCCTAACACACTTGGGACAATACCCTCCCAATGATGGATGACACGCTTTTCATCACGCTCGTATATAACGTGGGAGACAATAAGAACATTGTTCATATGTCGATTTTAGAAGATAAAAGTAAAAATATTCTGGATATCGTGGGGCAGTCAAGTTTTTCCATGAAAAAAAAACTTTATATTTGTATTTCAAAAAACAAAATCAAAATATACGTCTTCAAGATTTTCGATTCATTGTCAAATAGTCTAGTGGTTTTCTCTCAAATCCACTACAACATATTACAATATTCCTTTATCAAGATATGACCCTCAATGGGATATCAAACCTTTAAAAAATACATATCCTTTATCGTCTTAAAAATATAGGATAGGTAACAATTTTGACAAAAACTAGGACCTAAAGAAAGTTTAAAAAAGGGAATTAATAGTTTTTGAAAAGGGAGCATTTTCCTTGAGTTTTTGTTCAACCAAAGTCCCTTCTTGCAAGGAGATAGATTCTTTAAAAAAACCATTTTATTTTGTATTGAATTCCTTGAATATGTGAGCAAATATGAGGCAACTTGGTTACATCACTTATGCATGCCAATGCATATCAAACAAAAGTAGATATAGGGCTGTGGATACCCAGTGATGTATTTATTCATATCATATAATATTTCTTAATGGATTCACATACAAGTGGTATCTTCATAAGGAAGAAACAAGGGAACTAATAGATTTAAATATGTTATGGTAGAGATTTCAAGAAGACTTAGATAAATGATCCACCAATGAAACCCGACCCTACAAGCAATATTGGAAAAAATTCATTGGTTCACGATGTAAACCAAAATGCATTGGTTTACATTTTCTAATGTATTATATGTTACCTGTGTGTTTTGTGGGTCAAAGGATGTTTTGTATTGGACACCTCAGAGGTAGTTGAGCACTTGGCCCATATAGAACTCAAACTTGATTGCTGAGCATGTTACAATTGATCGCATCAAAGATGCACAGATGAAAGACAATTGCCAACATAAAATACAACTCTAACGATTTTTCAAAGCAGGGCAACTTCTTCACCAAGGCAAGTGGCTCACCAGGGGCCAAATTCAACAGAAGTTTCTCCATATGATGATGGAACTTGATGCAATGGAAACCATTGCTTCCTAAGGGGGGAGGATTGATCCAAGTGGATATCAGTGGTCGCCCACCTCTTACACTGACTCAATGTTCTCTACCTTCTTGGGAGCGTTTCTATGGTTTTTCAGGTCACAAACGATGTTTTTTGGAGATTCAGGGGGCTAGGGGTTGTTGTAGGATGTCTTGGCCCCAACCAAAAGTTTTAATCCTATGATATTTCTTTCTGATGAGCTATCGTGTGCCCCAAACATAGATCATATGCAAAATTTGTGCCGCCGAGAAGTTGACATATCAACTAACCACCTCAGGGCCCATAATACTTTTGGTGTTTCATCTTCTAGGGTTCGGGTTTTGATATTTAGGGATTTTCCTCTTCTCTTTTAGTATTTATGATAAAATAGAATTTTTGGCCTCTTTGTAGTCAATGTTTTGCGAATGAGCGTAGTTGACATCTCTTTCTCTTTAGAGATAAGCTACCTCCATTCTAGTTAGTTTGTGTTCTATAGTTTTATGTTATTTTATTCATTAACAGAAGTTAGGTTTCACTATGGTTTTTTGTTCTCTGTTATATTTATGTGTGTGTTCCATTTCATTCTCAATATAATCCTGATCATCATATCACTTGGCCCCTAAGTCAAGTGACCAAAGGTGGAGTTAAAGCCAAGTTTTCTTGGTCTAAATCACAACAAAAAGAATCCCGAGATTTGAAACAACACCTTTGCTCGACACTAGTCCTCACATTACTAGACCCACAAAATAAATTTGAGATTGAGACATGTTAGAACACTTAGAATTTTGAACTTTTTTTCTTTTGATTTTGCCTCTTAGAAATAAAATTTTACACAAAAACGAAAAAAACTTAGGGAATTGCCTTTTAATTTAAATAAATCCTTGGTTGATATAGATCAATAAGATGCTTACAATATCACTCGTCGATGAGTTGCACTAATTCAATCAAACGGTTCTTGTGATCTTTGAAATATAGAATCCGCCCAAATTTTAAAAAGAAATCTTTTAATGGTAACTTCAGAACTTCGCACTTTAGGAGTTTCAAGAAATATGAAAAATAAAAACCCCAAATTTACAAAGTCCCAAAGACACTTCCTCGTGACAATTCCTAAAAGGACTTACAGATGATTCATAGGACACATGTCATCTAATCCTTTTGGGGCTGACATGTGGCACTTATTTTTAACATTTGTGTTAGATTATTCGCTCAATTTCAAGTGACATGTGTCACTCCTCCTTTTTTGACACGCCACTAAGAATGACATCATCTCTGCCACGTCGCTTCGGGAGATTTCCCTTCGGGATTTTTAACAAATATTGATTTCACAAACCGCCGAAGTATCAAAATGCTGAAATATTGGATATTACAAAAAAATAAGTGTTTTAAAAGAGTTAATAAAACATTTAATAACTTTATTTAATCATGATTAAGTATTAATTAATCGCTCCACAATTTTCAGCTTCGGGAGATTTATCTTGTGCTATATCCAAAACTCCTGAACGTCGAACCGCTGAAGTACGAACCGAACTTTAAAGCAAATGAAATCTCGGAGCTCTGAAGCTCTGAAATTCCGAAGCCCCGAAATATACATATGTAACGGTTTGAAACACTTACTCCGGGAATTCGGCCTTTGGAATATTTCTATCATCCTTCATCCAAAACCCCCGAATACCGAACTTCCGAAGTACTTAAGGCTAATAAAATGTTTAAAACATGAAAGCGATTAATTAGAGATTAACTTCTTCGGGAATTCGGCCTTCGGGGAATTTTTTCCCTGTCACATTCAAAACCTCCAGACACCGAATCGTCGAAGCATTAATGATATTTATGATTCACTAAAGTTAACGATTTGAATAAAGATTGTGAATCACCAGGTAATAAATTGCATTAAATTTTTAATAATTTCTTTCGCAGTAAGTTGACACGAAGGTTGATAGACTTTATGAATAAAACATTTCAAATTTCAAGTCAATTTACCATTTGCAATTAGAATTTTTCATTGACTAAAGAGATTACATACTTCTCTTGTTACAGGAAGCATAATTCCATTTCCCTGGGGATTATGGCAGCACGTAAAGCTGCAAAGAAGCAAGATGCATCAACTGATGATTCCGATACAAACAAAACCGTTCTATCAGACACCACTTTGTGAATTAAGGATACCATTAATTCATGGAAGCGGGTTTATGATATCTTAGAACATGAAATTATTAACTGTCCAAACGATTTTTCTGAGGAAGACGACAAGCCCTTCTCATCCAAGCTCAGATTGGTAGCTCATTCGAAACTGCACAAGATTGCTACACGATCTAAGATTTTACCCTATAATGATATGACAAGCTGAGATTTGAAGCACGACGACATTCAAACTAGAAGCGTTATCAGCCACCAGAAGACCTCCGTAGGTTCTTTTCAACCGAAGAACCTACAAGTAATGTATACAATTTCTTCTACACCCAAATATACCTACAATGCAACATTTCTCCTGGATTTTGAGAGAAAAGAATGCACTCAATATGATAGAAATGGTCATGATATAATCAAGTCCTGGTGGGGACATATAAACAAATTCAAATTCGACGCTCATGGTATGTATTCCACGATGTCCTCAGATGCACATATCTTATATATAGCCGTGATGCTCTGCCATTTATTTGGGAAAAAGAACCCTGCACATTTCCCAGTTGAGTGGGTGGCTACAATGAATGAAGTAGTCGAGGGCTATACTTTCAATTGGGATAAACTGTTGTCTGATAACCTAGATAAGGAAATTGCTGAGTACCAATAATTGAAATCAAAAAGGAAACTTTCTCCTTTTTACATGTCTGCATATATCATGGATGCCATTTGTTTCATGACCCCTTTCCCCCTGATGAACTGGAGTTGGACCCCAACTAGTTATGAACCTATACATTTATACCACTCCAAACTATGGGAAGAATATGCTAAATATTTCTTTTACGAAATCTGTCACAGCGTAGTGGTACCTATTCATATAGCCATCTTTGGAAACCTAGGCACACTTGCAGACTGGTACATTGAGGAGAACTTATCTTACATTAGAGTGCTTGGTTGCTCCGTTCCTCCTCATTCCCTTCCACAATTTTTACTTGACAGGCTGGTGTGCAAAGAAGTGGCATACCAAACAGTAGCAGGAGGAATCATCAAGGAATTAAAAGCGGCTCAAAAAAATTTATGGCCAACTTTTCCCATTTAGGTTGGTATATTTACATTGTTAGATTTTGGTCACACCAAAGTTAAGGCTCCAGCCTTGAAAGATGTCAAATTAATGGACATCGAATTCAAAAGACATGATCCACATAAGGTGTTAGAGAATCATTTGTCTCAATACAACATGAAAATATACATCCACGAAAAGTCTCCTTATGATGAGATTTTCAGGAGAGCTAGAT
Source organism: Picea engelmannii (assembly GCA_009831015.1). Lineage (NCBI taxonomy): Eukaryota > Viridiplantae > Streptophyta > Pinopsida > Pinales > Pinaceae > Picea > Picea engelmannii. The sequence continues at coordinate 288,718 of ML779647.1, read as the reverse complement.
CCTATGAAGAAGTTCAAAATAGATTCCAGACTCTACCTCCTGACCAAAAGGCTGGTTTCCTCATCTTCCAAAAGCATAGATGAAACAACTTGCCTAAAATATTACAAGGAGAGTCAAGGCCCATTCCATCTTCATAAGAAGATAAATCCATAGAATCTCAACCAAGTTGCTCCACTAAAAACAAAGCTGAAGAAGTTTTGAAGAGTTCAGATGGGTTATTTAAAGAGATAAAAACATCACTGCCAGGTCTAAATGATCAACAAATATTAGCTTAGTTTGAAGCTTTCATGAATCAGAGACAAGTTTTTCCCCATTCAACACCAGTTACTTCCGTTGGCACCCCAAGCACAACATGACCAAAAATCTCCACAATAATTATCTCTCCTATTCCTCTCATTGATCCCTTTAACGACTAGTTTTGGAACTCCTAGTTCAGAGCTCGTTCATGTAGATGATCTTACTCCTATATTTCATGAAGAAATGCCTCCCTCAAGTTTTTTTTTCAACAAGAAATATAAAGCAATTGTAAAGAAAAAATCTCAACAAAAAGATGGAGTAATTATTAAAAGGAAGAAAATAGTGTATGATGGAAAAAGCCAAGATGATCCTGAGTTCGCCAAGGAGGTTGCAGATTCACTAGGGGATTTTTGTACTTCCAACCAATGGTCAATGGATAATCTGACCAAACATCTGCAACAAAAATCTGTCTTGGTGGAACCATTGCAGAATGAAATACACACCACATAACAGATTGTCAGGAGCACAATTAATCAAGACATAGAGAAAATCGGGTTAAATTATCAGCATCAAATAAAGCAGTTACATGATAAACTTGAGTTGATTTACCAGAGTTCACAAACCAACAAAGGCATGATCACTCAACGGGACAATTTGATAGAACAGTTGCAGGCCAATTTATCCCTAATGGAGAATACAACAATAGACATCACTGCTTTCAAAGCACAAGCATCCAAAATCAACGAGAAGATGGAAGTTGTCCAACATGATATATATGAAAAGGTGGATAATATTTAGAAATACTATCATGCCATAAATAATTCTATGAAAAGTATTTATGTGAAAGAAAAATATGTCTGTGAGGCTAGATCCAAGTTTCAGGAATTCATTATATGGATGTAGAAATCCAATATCCCTGGTCTCGCCCCTTTCTCACAATATGAATAAGTGAAGGGTGAAATGGCCTTGAAAGTTTGGGAGACAAATCTAGAGGAAATCAAGAAACTTGCCAAAGAGGCAAAGGAGGCTTGTCTGGAGACACTATCTTCTGTCGAATCAAATTTGGTTGAATTTGAAGAAAATGATATCTCAGAGGCATTGGGACAGATTGAAATAGAAATGAATAAGGAAAAATCCAGAAAAAATAAGGAAAATATTCAATTTGTCATCCAACAGATGAATCAACTTGATTTTCTCAAGATTAATGAGTTGTTGGTAAAACCAAATTTACAGTATCAAATTACAGCCCAGGAAGCAAAGAAGATCCAGGAGAAGTTGCCACTAGTACAAAAAAATATGTTCGCCTTTGAATTAAACAAGAATATTGAACCTTCGAGATTTGTGGTAGCCTTGATGGACATGTGTACCCAGTTCAATGAACATAGGAAAGAGAGTGCATCTGGGAGAAAATGAAGGAACATATGAAGCACCATCACATCAAACCATAACTCAACAAAATCTGCATTCTATTTTTCCATTCGGATTGTATTTTATCTTTAGAGAAGATATTGTGGAAAGTCCAACTACTTTTATTTGAGACAATTTTGTATAAATAGATAGATTTTAGATCTATTCAGGGCTGCTTCTAGCCTAATGTAAAATATAAAACTTTTTAATATTAATACAAGTACAAACAAAGATTCTAAGTTTCGTTCCATTTGAGTTATGTGTTTTCTCTGTGTCTCCATCTCTTATGAATTTCCTTCTGTAGTTCTTTAAGAGTGAATTATTACAATTTAGTCATACACCTACTGTGATCATAATATATCAGAAGTCCATTTAGATACAATTTTTCCTCTGTTATTACCGTGAGTAAAAACAAGACTTGTGACCTGTGTGAATTGCTACATTCCTAATATTCTTTAAAGGGTACATCTTCTATTTTTATTCTACTCCAAATAAGGTGAGACTTATCTGTAATTGATACCTTGCTTTGTTTTAACAGTTTTGTAAATCATTTCTACATCATTTGAAATTAAAATTACGACTCAGATAACGAGATACAACCTCTGTACTATCTTATCATAAATTTCACTTAAAGGTCATTTCTCAGAAAACTGAAGGTAGGATAAATCACTTATAAAAACATTTCATTTAAAAATTTGATGCCTGACATTATTCTTTGAGCCTTAGAATCAATCTCAGGAACAAAATCTTTTTGGTGCCGTTTCCGGGGAATAGAGAAACAAAATCATTTTTTTCCTGGGAAAAAAACAAAGTTAAATTTTGGTCTTTGATGGTGAACAAAGATTGAACACATTATACGGTTCATTTTATATTTCACCTAGCGACTCCTTTGTAGGCAAAGCTGGCATTCGGTCGAAAAAATACGAGGAAAAACCCATCCGAAAAGCAGACTACGCCAATTTCAGATCCCGAAAAGTTGTTGAAACTAAAGGGATATATCAAACAAACTTCTGCATCAGTGGGTAAGATCTACCAACTCAGGGTTACACAAGTTAATGTTAAGATTCCCGTTGAAGATCTAAGTCTTAAAGAAAAATATAAACAAGTTCATTCTGCTAAAACATCAACAAGTAAATCTGAAGTTAAATTAGAAACTCCAGAAGGAATTATTCTTGAAGTAAAATTTGAGATTATCCATACCACCCCTATCTCGTTGATAGATACTTTTACCAACGAAAACAAAGAACATATTTCAATCCCTACTATCATTTGTACACAACCGATTCTTTCTCTTCCTGAAGTAAAAGTTTATGTTTCCAAAAGCCATGAAGATTATTTTTTATACTCAGATTTATCCGCTTTTGCTATTCCTATTTATACATCTGATAAATATGAGAGACCAAGTTTAAGTTCTCTTCCCCCCCCTAATTTATATCTTCCATCACCTTACGATCATCTATCTGAACTTCATTCACACCATCCTGAAGTAGTCAAGAGTTCGTTAGATCAATATTTTGAAGTTTTTGATAATCTCCTCTTTGGTCCTCGAGTTTCTTCTCCTATAATTTCAATGCCTGGTGTTGGAGGTGCCGAAGGTGGAGGGGTTGGTGGACAAGAAAATATACCAGTTGAACCCCCAAGGATATTTTCCAAAGTCGTTGCTAGATATTCTCCCTTAGCTCTTCCTGCTATCCTACATGATCTACCTGAAAATTACATGAAGAGCCTCCCTAAATTCACGAGTGAAGGGGATTTAACAACAACATAACATATAGTCTTTTTTGACCAATTCATTGATATCCTTGGTATTGAGCACGAAGATGTTTATATGAGACTGTTAGTACAAAATTTTGAAGGAGAGGTAAGAACTTGGTTCAGAGGACTTCCAATGGACTCTATACCATCATATAATGATCTCGAAACTTCCTTTTTAAGACAATGGGGTGAGAAAAAAGACCATTTATATTACTTAACCAGATTCATATCCCTAAGAAAGAAAACATTTGAAACAGTCCTAGAGTTTATCCAAAGATTTAATAAACTTTATCACAAGATCCGAATTGAATTCAAACCTTCTCAACCAGCTGCAAAAGTCACTTTTGCATGGGCTTTTGATTCTGATTTCTCTCTTCTTTTGAGAGAAAGAAGATCCACTACTTTAGCAGGGATGCAAGATGATTCTATAGAGATTGAATTCAATATGATGGCTTCTGGAAAGTTAAAAAGTAAATTTGAGATGGGAACAAGAGAACCCAGACGTTTTAAAGAACAAGTAGGGCCCTTTGGATTTGGAAAAAATTCTTCAGAGGAAAAAATGGATGAGATGGAAAAAAATATTAAAGACTTGTCAAATAATATTTCCAGGATGGAAATGGAAAAATCCAAACCTAATCAATACGCTAGAAATCAATTCAGGAGAAATCCTAACATAAATCCTCAGAGACAACAAAGGAAAATAAAAAATGAGGAACAAAAGATTCAAGCTCCTTTTAAAACTGAGATCTCATACGGGGAGATGAGGTGCAAGATTATGACGAATTAGATGAAGATCTAAACAACCCCAGTGACGATGATCTTGAGCCTCACCTAACCAAACAAGATTATGAGAAATACTTGGATCTGGAATCTCTATTTAATAACGATTAAAATATCAACAATTTGGAAGACTCTACATACAAAGGTCTCGTTGATTCAATAATGGCCGAGCTCCAACATAAATATGATTTAAGGCCAAGAGAAAAAAGTTCTGTAAATATTCCACCATTTTTTTTTTTATCTCGAAACAAAGAAAATGAGGCAACGATTACAAAACCATCAACTGAAACGCAAGATGCTCGAGCTAAGCAAGTTAAAATGAAAGAAGTACAAACTAAGAATCCAAAAATAAAGAAGCCGAAGTTCAGACTAGGGAAATTGAAAAATCAATTAGGACTTTCAATCTAGAAAATGAACTAAATAAAATTAAAATTCCAATGCCTCTGGTTGAACTTGCTAGAAATCCGATCTATAAAAAGCAAATCGAAAAAGAAATAATTTTTTCCTGATGCTGAATACCAAGCCATATCAACTTCCAGGATGAGAAACCTACAATCATGTTTGGACCACACATTGAAAATAGTAAAAATTTTGTTGCTCCTTTCTATATTACACTGACTGTGCACAATCATTTACTACACAATTTCATGTTAGACTCAGGAGTTTCGCATAATATCATGCCTAAGAATATCATGGAAAAATTGGGCCTCCAAATTACCAGACCTTATCAAGATCTATACTCTTTTGATTCTAGAAAGGTTAAGTGTCTGGGTATGATTAAAGATTTAGTTGTAAATCTTGCTCAGGTTCCTGTGAAAAGTATTCTTATGGATGTGATTGTTGTTGATGTTCCTACCAAGTATGACATGCTTTTATCAATATCTTGGGGTGCCAAGTTAGGAGGATCGGTCAAATTAGACATGACGTACGCTACAATTCCAATTTTTGGTGAACAATTTACTCGATTGTACAGAGAAACTAGACTGGATTATACTGTAAGTGACCCTAAAAACCCTAATAATTATCCAGTCTATGTTGTTGATCAAGATCTAGGCAATTGTATATCATCCATAGACGATGATTTTGAAGAATGTATAGAAGAAGAAAATAAAAAAATAGACTTTAAAAAAAAAATATAAATTTTAGAGATAGGATGTGGAAAATGTTCTTTGATGGTGCTTCATCTTGCGAAGGAGTAGGAGCTGGAGTTTTATTTGTGGCACCAGATGATGAGTATTACATTCCTTTTTCTTATAGATTGCAATGATATATTGATTATACCAATAATGTGTGTGAACATGAAGCTTTAGTTTTAGGATTAGAAGCTGCAAGAAAACTAAAAATCAAACATTTGATAGTTTATGGTGATGCTGAGCTAATTGTAAAACGAATAAAACAACAATACCTAGCTAAGCATATGAGATTGAGGTTGTATAGAAATTGTGCCTGGGATCTCATAGAGAATTTATTATGGTCTTTTAACATCCACTTTATTTCTAGAATGCATAATCAACAAGCTGATTCTTGAGCCAAAGCTACTGCAACTTTCGTACCACCTACTGTTTTGAAGCTGAAGTATCATATTGAGATGAGAAATAAACCTTCAATTCCAAACATTGTTCAACACTGGCAAGTATTTGAAGATGATGAACAAATAAAACAATTTATGAAAATGGTAGACGAGTTTTTTGAGACTCACATTGATCAAGAAAACTGGAATGATCCTGCCTGGATTATGCAGGAAGGAGAAAACCCAGAAAAGTTCCAAGATAAAATTGCAAATCATCGAATGCTCTTACTTAAAAACAATCAAATTCCCAGAGGTCTTTTCCCTCTAGAAATGTTGTTTGACCAATATGATATACCTTTAAAGTCTACTTTGCGACCTCAACTTGAAGAAGTTGAAGATTGTAACGTAGGAACAAATGAAAATCCCAAGATGGTCAAAATATCTAAATATCTTCTGACTCAAATAAAGAGTAAATATGATGAGTTACTTAAACAATATAAAGATGTTTTTGTATGGTCTTATGAAGATTTAAAAACCTATGATACTTCTGTTATTGAGCATAAGATTCCATTAAAACATGGTATTAAGACTTTCAAGGAAAAGCTTAGACATATAAACCCAATTCTTCTGCCAATAATAAAAAAGGAGGTTAAAAGAATCCTTGATGCAAAAATCATTGTTCCCCTCAGATACTGTGAATAGGTGGCTAATTTGGTCCCTGTTAGGAAGAAGAACATATAAATAAGACTCTATGTTGATTTTAGGAACCTAAATTAGTCTTCTCTTAAAGATAATTACCCCCTCCCAAAAATGGATCATGTTTTAGAGAAGGTGGCAGGGCCTAACAACATTTCTATGATCGATGGTTTCTTAGGATACAATCAGATTGTTGTTCATGAAGATGATAGAGAAAAGACTACATTTAATACTCCATGGGGAACTTTTATGTATGATAAAATGCATTTTGGTTTAATGAACACAGGAACAAATTTCCAGAGAACAATTTTTATCGCATTAGTTGGTGAGAGAGATAAGTTTGTTGTTATTTATTTGGATGATCTGACAGTTTTTTTGATCAAAATTTGGACCAGGGGTCAAATTTTAGCTCAAAAATAAACGTTCTCGGAATTGCCTCAAAACGAACGAGAGCGTAGCCCTCGTCATCACGAACCCAACACAATTCATTTCGTCTCAAACGGACGTCGGGAGCGAGAGATATCGCGATCTGTTCGAATCGTCAAATAGAAAAAAAAGGGACGCTGACTGTGTAGTCCGTACAGGCTGACGTGGCAGAGGTCGTACGCTGACGTGGCTTGACCGTACATGCTGATGTGGCAGAGGTGATGTGGCAGTTTCGGATTGGCATATTTGGGTGAATCATTTGATGACATGTGGCATTATTTTGGTCAATAGTATGGTGCCACGTGGCACCCCTTTGTTGGCTATGGTTTGTTAATCAAAATTTTATGGAGTCCGTGGGGGTTGAACCCCAGACCTCCCCTATGGCTCCGCGCTTTGGTAGTGTGTGGGCTACCACTAGCCCACACGGTGGTCCTTATATATCAAATGCGTTTTATTTTATATAAATTGTATTGAAATATTATATGGGGCGCGTCCGGGCTGGGGCTTAGCCCCAACCTCGGTCGCATGCGTTTTGAAATATGTTCACCGGTTTATACACGGAGCGCGCGGGAGTTTTGAACCATATTCAAATCCCCCGATCGCATTTATTTTAATCCATATGACCACAGTTTAAAGTGCGTGCGGATTGGTTTTTCCAACGGTTTAAACATGCGCCCAACAAGTGGCATGCAACCATTGGTTCAAAAAAAAAACTCAGCCCTCTTGTTTATGTGCGCGGTCTTATGGAAGACCCATATGCCCAACGGCTCGACGGTTGGGGGTTTTAGTTCCATTAACGGTTCGATGGTTTGCATCGTTTTTTGGTTATGCGTGGTGCTGGGTTTAAACACACGTTTTGGAGCGTGTTCTTGGTTCAAGCACACAGAGGTGCGTTTTGGCGAACCAGAGCCAGCAAGCTTGAAGGAAGAGGATGGCAGGAGGCCTATCTTTCTCATTTTTTGGCCGATTGAGGTGCTGTAAAAGCCCAGCTAGGGGTTTTTGGACGTCCTTAATCCATTGGCACTGTTATCAAGGCCATTTGAAGACTTCTTTTGCAGTTTTTTTAGCCATTGAAGTTTCAGCAAGCTCTAGGGAGCTTGAAGCCCTCATTGATTGAGGACATGTTTTGGTGAGTCAAAGTTTATTTTCTGTGACTAAATAGTCATTTTTGGCTAATTGTTATGCTCTGAATACATTGGGACAGGTTTCAGAGGCTTTTGAGGACTTTTACAGGTGTTTTTTCCATAGAGAAGCTCATGGAAGCTTCAGGCCACATTTAGAAGAGGTCATGCCCGGATGAGCCATGATCCGTTTTCAGAGTTTTATTAGTCATTTTTGGGGTTTTTATGTGTTCTGATCCAAATGGTACAATCTGTTTTTCCATTGGAGTTGAGCAGCATCTTGTAAAATAATTTTTGACAAATTAATCCCAGAGAGCCAAGTCCATTAATGGAGGCTCAAGGAGATGTAGCCTGGAGGGGGGTGAACTCCTTTATCATGTTGTTCTTGTTGTGAGTTTGATGGTTTATTTGCTGCAAGTTATGTTGCTGCGTTTTTATTTAAAGCACTTATTTAACCATTTAAGAGAACTTTTCCTCACACATAAACATTTAAAAGAAGAAGCATAAACTTGGCACATAATCTATCTTGCATATTTTAACACATGAAGCAAGGTCCTGTAAAGTTTTATTTTAATGAAGTAGAGGGTGCTTGCATAGCATAACAAGTCAGCCTTCTATTTTCAGATCAGGTGGTATCAGAGCATAGTTTGTTTTTCTCATGT
>ML779647.1:260028-276715 GCA_009831015.1 Picea engelmannii | reverse complement strand
TTTGTCTCTAAACCCCAAAAAATCACACTTTTCCATGCAGGAAGGTAAACTTTTAGGGCATATAGTTTCAAAATATGGAATTAAATTTTATCCTAAACGAGTCAAAGATATTGATCTAATGAATATTCCTAGAAATAGAAAAGAGATTTAATATTTTTTAGGAAAAAAACAATTTTTTGAGGAGATTTATTCCTAATTTTGCTGAAATAATTAAATTGATTACAGATATGCTAAAAAAGGACAATGAAGTAAAATGGGTTGCAGAAGAAAAAACATCCTTCGAATGTGTTAAGAAAGCCATAGGAGAATCACTGGTATTGGTAAGTCCTGAATATACAAAATAATTCTTAATCTTCTCCTTTGCATCTGAACATACTGTTGCAGCAGTGCTCCTTCAAAAAAACAAAGAAGGATTCGAACAACCGATAGCATTTTTTAGCAAAAGCCTCAGAGATGCAGAGTTAAGATATGACATTCTTGAAAAACAAGCTTATGCGATGGTGAAAGCTCTCAAAGATTTCTGAACATATGTTGTGCACTAAAAATAATTGCTTATGTACCAACAAACGCAATTAAAAATATATTGGTTCAACCAGACAACGATGGAAAAAGAGGTAGATGGTTGGATAAAATTCAAGAGTTTGATTTAGAAGTTAAATCAACCAAACTAGTGAAAGGTCAAGGTCTGACAAGACTGTTAGTCGAATCAAATTTTAGAGCTCTTGGAAAAAATAACTTTGAGTCTCATGTTTCTCTTTTAGATATAGAGGAAATTGATGATCAAGCGCCTATTATTCAGATCGAAGATAAGTTTTCCTCTTCATATTGGTACAATGGAATTATTTCATATTTTCTTACTCTTCAATGTACGAATGATATAACTCCTTTTAAGGCAATAACTTTAAATTTACACGCAATTAAGTATTGCATTATTGATGACAAATTATACTGGAAAGATCCTCTAGGTTCCATGTTATATTGCCTTATATAATCCAAAACAAAAGGTGCCATTGATGAGTTTCATGAAGGAGTATGCAGAGGACATCATGCCCAGAGAGAAACAACTTACAAAATTTTAAGGGCATGATATTATTGGCCGAAATGATTCACCGATGTAAATGCAAGGGTCAAAGCTTGTAATTCATGACCACTGTTTGCTGGTAAGCAAAATATTCTCGCCTTACCTTTAATTCCTGTAAAAGTCGAAGCTCCTTTCCAACAATGAGGTTTAGATTTCGTTGGAGAAATTCATCCACAATCGAGTGCCCAACACAGATGGATTTTGACCGCCACTGATTATTTTACGAAATGGGTTGAAGCCATCCCAACTCGGAATGCTACAGATTCAGTAGTGATAGACTTTTTGGAAAAAAACATTTTAGCAAGAGTTGGTTGTCCCAGGAAAATAGTCACTGATAATGCTCGGGATTTTAAATCTATTGCACTGATCAATTTTTGTAAAAAATACAATATTATTTTAGGTCATTCTACAACGTACTATCCTTAGGGAATTGGGTCGAAAGAATCATCTAATAAAAGTTTGATGACGATAATCAAGAAAGTTTTGACAGAAAACAAAAAAGCTTGGCATATACACTTAAAATATGCCTTATGGGAAAACAAAATTGGCACCAAAAAATCTATAGGATGCAAATGAAGAACCAAATGAGATTACGAGAAGAATAAATCAAATCATTGAAGTACAAAAAAACATAATAGAAGTGGATGATAAGCTCCAAAAATACCAGAATAACATGAAAGCCCTTGATAATTAAGATTTCTGTGGTGGGAGTTTTGTTCAGAATTATTCAGAAGAACCACAATATTCATTATTGCATGTTGACGTTTCAGATCCACAACAGGATCCATCTTCAGGACATAAAATACTGAGGAAAAAACAAGAGAGGAACCCTAATAAATACTAAAGTGGAGTGGAGGAACCTTAGGTCGGCTAAGAGAGAAACTGGGGTTTACTAAAAATTATAAAAATGTGGAAAGGATGAGGCCTAAAGTCGGCTAGGCGAAACCCTAGGGTTTACTAATGAATTTTATAAAATAAAATCTATCTATAATAAATTAGTTGTTTAATTAATATTTAAGTGGTGAGTTATGAATATGTAAAAAAATTTAATTTAATTTGTTAATTCAATTAATATGAAAATTATTATTAATGTTATACACTAGGTTAGTTGAAATAAGGTTTAATTCAATTGGTGGTAATAATAATAATAATGTTAGTTTAGGTTCAAATTAGAATTAAATTAATAGTGGTAACACAAATTATAGGGGATTAAGAAATTAATTTATTGGTATTAATTAAGTTTAGTTATTAAATTAATTCTAAAAACCTGGGGGAGAGAAAGGTTAAGACCTAGAGAAGGAACTTTAAAGAGTGGCATGGTTCTTAAGTCCCAGGGTTCAATATTTTATTGTCTTCTTTCTTAGATGAGCGGAATCCAACTATCACTCATCTCCAGGCCGTTGTCTCTATTTAGGTTATTGGGATTCTTAATGATTTCGATAGCTTCCCTAATTCGACATTTAAGGAGGTGGTCTTCTTTTGCTAAGATTTTGGTGTCTTCTAAGAGTACATGATGCTTTGTTGTGAGAGAGTGTTCGGCTAATGCTGAGGTACGAGGTCATCCATTCTTAATGTCAGCACCATGCTCTTTAATCCTGGTGTGAAAAGAGCGACCTGTTTCTCCAATGTAGCATTTTCCACAAGAACACTCTATTCTGTAAACTCCTTTGCAATTAATTTGGTCTAGTTTATCTTTTACTGATCTCATTTTCTGTTTGATGGTATCAAGTGGTCTGAATGAGGTCTTAATATCTTTTTTGTTCAGGATTTTAACAATTTTATCAGTAACTCCTTGGATGTAAGGTAGGTAAGCAATGGGGCTCGGGGTTTGGTTGTTTCATTGTCGAGGTATTTTATTTTCTCTTTCTAGAGATTTCCTCATAGCATTCTTAATCTTGTTGTTGAGGTGTATTATTTTTTCTTTCTAGAGCTTTCCTCATAGTGTTCTTAATCTCTTTCTAGGAAAGCTCTAGAAAGTGAAAATAATAGACCTCAACAACGAGATTAAGAATGCTATGAGGAAATCTCTAGAAAGAGAAAATAATATACCTCGACAACGAAACAACCAAACCCCGAGCCCCACTGCTTACCTACCTTACATCCAAGGATTTACTGATAAAATTGCTAAAATCCCGAACAAAAAAGATATTAAGACCTCATTCATACCGCTTGATACGATCAAACAGAAAATGAGATCAGTAAAAGATAAACTAGACCAACTTAATTGCAAATGAGTTTATGGAATAGAGTGTTCTTGTGGAAAATGATACATTGGAAAAACATGCCGCTCTTTTCACACCAGGATTAAAGAGCATGGTGTTGACATTAAGAATGGACGAACTCGTACCTCAACATTAGTCAAACACTCTCTCACAACAAAGCATCATGTACCCTTAGAAGACACCAAAATCTTAGCAAAAGAAGACCACCTCCTTAAACTCCGAATTATGAAAGCTATCAAAATCATTAAGAATCCCAATAACCTAAATAGAGACAACGACCTGGAGATGAGTGATAGTTGGATTCCGCTCATCCGAGAAAGAAGACAATAAAATCTTGAACCCTAGGACTTAATAACCACACCGCTCTCTAAAGTTCCTTCTCTAGGTCTTAAACTTTCTCTCCCCCAGGTTTTAAGAATTAATTTAATAACTAAACTTACTTAATTAATACCAATAAATTAATTTCTTAATCCCCTATAATTTGTGTTACCACTATTAATTTAATTCCATTTTGAACCTAAACTAACATTATTATTATTATCACCACCAATTGAATTAAACCTTATTTCAACCTAACCTAGCATATAACATTAATAATAATTTTTATATTAATTGAATTAACAAATTAAATTAATTTTTTTTACGTATTCATAACTCACCAATTAAATATTAATTAAACAATTAATTTTTTATAGACAAATTTTATTTTACAAAATTCTTCAGTAAACCCTAGGGTTTCACCTAGCCGACTTTAGGCCTCATCCTTTCCACATTTTTATAATTTTTAGTAAACCCTAGTTTCTCTTTTAGCCGACCTTAGGTTCCTCCACTCCACTTTAGTATTTATTAGGCTTCCTCTCTTGTTTTTTCCTCAGGCTTTTATGTCATGAAGATGGATCCTGTTGTGGATCCGAAATATCGACATGCAATAATGAATACTGTGGTTCTTCCAAATAATTCTTAATGAAAGACCTTTTTGATAAGAAAGCTAAAGACAGGGAGTTTATTCTTGGCGATTTAGTTTTAAAATGGAAAGCTAGAAAGGAAGATGCAGTGAAACATGGGAAATTCGATCATCTCTGGTTCAGACCGGTCAAAATTGCAGCTGTTGAAGGAAAAAAAAACTCATTCTCGGTTGAAAATCTTAATGGAGAGCTTCTTGAGTCCCCTATCAATGAGTGTTATTTAAAACATTTCATGCAGTAGTTACTTTGTAGATTTCCATTGTATATATCAAATTGGATTGACATTGACAGTTTTAATTTTCTTTTCTTTTTGTAAATTATCTGAGTCATTTGATCATTTGTTGTAAATATTTTCAATAAAATTATGATTGCTTGACTTCATTTTAAAAATAAATTTAGAAAAAGAAAAAATATATTGCACTGTAAAATAAAATTTATCCAATAGCTAATTAGAATAATACATAGAACATATTAAAAGCTTCTTGAAGATCACTGAGATAAAAAACATCTTCATCATGTATAATCTCTATTCTACAGGATTATCTAATATTTGGTATTTAATTGCTTTTGAAGAATAGATCTTGTTGAACATGAGATGAGGCTCAAGAAAAACTCAAAACTCATTTTTCCAACATTTTGATTTCTCTAAAAACATGTGATAAATAAATAATCTTCCTTGCTGAAAATTCAAAAGGAAAATAAGGTATGAGTTGATGGTCTTCTTTATAGTTCGAATAAAATTTAAATAATAATAATAATAAATAAACTCGAAATAAGTCTGAACTTAATACACAAACTTGTGTGGGATTATGACATTTTTGATTCAAATCCTTCGAATCCTTGATTTGGTTATTTTTGCCTCTTCCCAAGTTCTTTCCACTTCATATTTTCTTTCTCCTTTCTCATCCTTTTAGTCTTCATAGAAATAAAGAGACTTACCTTGAATTTGAGAACTCATAAGCATATTTTCAAAACAAGATTAGGCAAAAATCTTTATGTTCTATTGATTTAAATTGAAAAAGTATGTCTAGGATAATCCTGATAATTTTAGCGCTGATATCGTATTTTAAACTGACAAACTCGCTCAAGGTTTATCCTTGAAATAATTGAGGTTCCCAAAATTTTTCTCCTATAGGCGAAGGTGTACTAGAAATTGGAAGATAGTTAGTTTCAGAGTATTCTTAAAATTGCGGACAAACCTTCTTTTTCATTTCAAAGGTTTTAAACAGAAATCATCCCTTATATGTTACATACAAATTGATTTCCCCCATTTAAAATTGTTGAAATCCAAGACAGATGGTGAAAGACAATTCATAATTCGATTTCCCCCATTTTGTTTAAAAGAGATGATGGAAGAAAATTCATACATTGATTGCCCTCATCTCAACGAAATGCAAATTCGTTAATTGAAGTGGTGAAATGAAATTCAATGGGAGAAGTAGATAACTTCACCGAGGTACTGAACATGCTCGCTGACAGTGAAACAATATCTATGATATCTGTAAGGTTGTCATACATATCTATATATCATACTTTGTTATCTAGTTCTCTTTCCAGTGATATTTGCATCCTGAACCAACTAGGGATTCCCTAAATAAATATGTTACATCTGCTTAGCCTTGAAGCGAACAAAGTCAGTCAAAGCCTGATATTTTAGTTAAAATTATTTTGATTATCTTAAACAAATCCAAAATAAATTTTAAGAAAGAGAAATATTTAATAGCCTAACTTGAGATCAATCATGAGGTATGTTTTAAAGATTTTGGTTTTAGATGAGTTCATTTTTTCGATGTATGATAAATTCTTAAATAAAATCAGAAAGTGTTTTTCAAAAAAGAAATAATGACTCCATTTACCCAATAAAGACACTAGGTCTACTGTTCTTTTGTGCCTCACAGGGAGCCACAATACCTAGATGGAGCATATATTAGAACACTTAGAATTTTGAACTTTTTTTCTTTTGATTTTGCCTCTTAGAAATAAAATTTTACCCAAAAAAGAAAAAACTTAGGGAATTGCCTTTTAATTTAAATAAATCCTTGGTTGATATAGATCAATAATGCATTTACAATATCACTCATCAATGAGTTGCACTAATTCGATCGAACGGTTCTTGTGATCTCCGAAATATAGAAGTCACCTGAATTTTAAAAATAAATCTTTTAACAGTGACTTTGGAACTTCGCGCTTAAGGAGTTTCAAGAAATCTGAACAACAAAAACGTTGAATCTACGAAGTCCCGAAGACACTTCCTCGTGACAATTCCGAAAAGGAATTGCAGATGAGTCATAGGATACATGTCTTTTAATCTTTCTGGGGCTGACACGTGGCACTTATTTTTAACATTTGTGTCATATTATTCGTTCGATTTCAAGTGACACGTGTCACTCCTTTTTTGACACATCACTAAGAATGACGTCATCTCTTCCACGTCACTTCAAGAGATTGTCCTTTGGGAGTTTAAAAAAAGATGGAGTTCACAAACTGCCGAAATATTGGATATTACAAAAAAATAAGTGTTTTAAAAGAGTTAATAAAACATTTAATAACTTTAATTAATCATGATTAAGTATTAATCAATCATTCTGTAATTTCGGGCTTCATGAGATTTATCTTGTGCTATATCCAAAACTCCCGAACGCCAAACCGTCCAAGTACAAACCACACTTTAAATCAAATGAACTCCCGGAGCTCCGAAGCTCTGGAGTCCCGAAGTCCCGAAATATATATGTAATGGTTCGAAACGTTTACTCTGGGAATTTGGCCTTAGAAGGATTTCTATCATCCTTCATCCAAAACCCCTGAATACCAAACTTTCAAAGTACTTAAGGATAATAAAATGTTTAAAACATGATTAATTAAAACATGAAAACAATTAATTAGAGATTAACTTCTTCGGGAATTCGGCCTTCGGGAAATTTCTTCCCTCTCACATTCAAAACCTCCGAACGCCGAACCGTCGAAGCATTAATGATATTTATGATTCACTAAATTTAACGATTTGAATAAAGATTGTGAATCGTCGGGTAATAAATTCCATTAAATTTTTAATAATTTCTTTGGCAGTAAATCAACATAAAGATTGATAGACTTTATGAATAAAACATTTTGAATTTTAAGTTAGTTTACCATTTGCAATTAGAAGTTTTCATTGAATAAAGAGCTTACATACTTCTCTTGTTACAGGAAGGATAATTTCATTTCCCTGAGGATTATGGTGCCACACAAAGCTGCAAAGAAGCAAGATGCATCAACTGATGATTCGAATCCAAACATAGACGTTCTATCAGACACCCCTCAACAAATTACAGATACCATTAAGTCATGGAAGCACGTTTATGGTATCTTAGAACATGAGATTATTAACTGTTCGGATGATTATGCTGAGGAAGACGACGAGTCCTTCTCAACCAAGCTCAGATTGGTAGCTTAGTCGGAACTTCACAAGATTATTGCATGACCTAAGATTTTACCCTATAATGATATTATAAGATGGGCTTTGGAGCACGTCGACATTCAAACTAGAAGCGTTATCAACCACCAGAAGACCTCCGTCGGTTCTTTTCAACTAGAGAACTTACAAGTAATGTATAAACTTTCTTTTACACCCAAATATACTTACAATGCAACATTTCTCCTGGATTTTGAGAGAAAAGAATGCACTCAATACGATAGAAATGGTCATGATATAATCAAGTCCTGGTGGGGACAACTAGGCAAATTCAAAACCGATGCTCATGGTATGTATTCCATGACGTCCTTAGATGCGCATATCTTATATATAGCCATGATGCTCTGTCGTTTATTTGAGAAAAATAACCCTGCACATTTCCTAGTTGAGTGGGTGGCTATAATGAATGAAGTAGCAGGGATATACTTTCAATTGGGCTAAAATGTTGTCTGATAAGTTGGCTAAGGAAATTGTTGAGTAACAATCATTGAAATCAAAAGGGCAACCTGTTCCTTTTTACATGTCTGAAAATGCTAAATATGTTTTTCACGAAATCTGTCACAGCATAGTGGTATCTATTCATATAGCTATCTATGGCCACCCGCCGCCTAGGATTTCAGAGAAGATTATGGGAAACCTAGGCACACTTGCAGATTGGTACATTGAGGAGAACTTCTCTTATATTAGAGTGTTTGGTTTCTCCATTCCTCCTCATGCCCTTCCACAATTTTTACCTAACAGGGTGGTGTGCAGATAAGTGGCATACCAAACAGTAGCAGGAGGAATCACCAAGGAATTAAAAGCAGCTTAGAAAAAGGCATGGCCAAATTTTCCCATTCAGGTTGGTATGTTTACATTGTTATATTTTGGTCACACCAAAGTCGAGGTTGTAGCCTTGGAAGATGTCAAATTAATGGACATCGAATTCAAAAGACATGATCCACATAAGGTGGTAGAGAATAATTTGGCTCAATACAACATGAAAAGATACATCCACGAAGAGTCTCCTTATGATGAGATTTTTAGGAGAGCTAGATCCTATGAAGAAGTTCAAAATATATTCCAGACTCTTCCTCCCGACCAACAAGATGGTTTCCTCAGCTTCCAAAAGCATAGACGAAACAACTTACCTAAAATATTACAAGGAGAGTCAAGGCCCATGCCATCTTCACAGGAAGCTAAATCTACAGAATCTCATCCAAGTTGCTCCACTAAAAAAAAAGTTGAAGAAGTTTTGAAGAGTTCAGATGGGTTATTTAAAGAGATAAAAAAATCACTGCTAGGTCCAAATGATAAACAAATATTAGCTCAGCTTGAAGCTTTCATGAACCAGGGATAAAATTTTCCCCATTCAACACCAGTTACTTTTGTTGGCACTCCAAGCACAACAGGACCATAAAGCTCCACAACAATTATCTCTCCTATTCCCTCATTGTCCCCTTTAGCGACCCGTTTTGGAACTCCTAGTTCAGAGCTCATTCATGTAGATGATCTTACTCCTATCTTGCCTGAAGAAATGCCTCCCTCAAGTTTCTTTTTCAACAAGAAACATAAAGCAATTGGAAAGAAAGAATCTCAGCAAAAAGATGGAGTAATTACTAAAAGGCATAAAATAGTGTATGATAGAAAAGGCCAAGATGATTTTGAGTTCGCCAAGGAAGTTGCAGATTCACTAGGGGATTTTCCTACTACCAACCAATGGTCAATGGATAATCTGACCAAACAACTGCAACAAAAATCTCTCTTGGTGGAACGATTGCTTAATGAAATACACAACACATAATAGATTGTCAGGAATAGAATGAATCAAGACATAGAGAAAATCAGGTTAAATTATTAGCATCAGATGAAGAAGTCATAGGATAAACTTGAGCTGATTTACTAGAGTTCACAGACCAGCAAAGGCATGATCACTCAACATGACAATTTGATAGAACAACTGCAGGCCAAATTAGCCCTAGTGGAGAATACAACAATAGACATCATTGCTTTCAAAGAACAAGCATCCGAAATCAACGAGAAGTTGTCCAACATGATCTATATCAAAAGGTGGATACTATTCAAAAATACTCTTAGGCAATAAATAATTCTCTGAAAAGTATTTATGTGAAAGAAAAATATATCCGTGTGGCTAGATCCAAGTTTCAGGAATTCATCATATGGAGACAGAAAACCAATATCCATGGTCTCGCCCCTTTCTTACAATATGAACAAGTGAAGGGTGAAATGGCCTTGAAAATTTGGGAGACAAATCTAGAGGAAAGCAAGAAACTTGCCAAAGAGGCAAATGAGGCTTGTCTGGAGACACTATCTTTTGTCGAATCAAATTTGGTTGAATTTGAAGAAAATGATATCGCAGAGGCATTGGGGCAGAATGAAATAGAAATGAATAAGGAAAACTCCAGAAAAAATAAGGAAAATATTCAATCTGTCATCCGACAGATGAATCAGATTGATTTGCTCAAGATTAATGAGTTGTTGGTAAAACCAAATTTACAGTATCAAATTACAACCCAGGAAGCAAAGAAGATCCATGAGAAGCTGCCACTAGTACAAAAGAAGATGTTCGCCTTTGAATTAAACGAAAAGATTGAACCTTCGAGATTTGTGGTAGCCTTGATGGACATGTGTACCCGGTTCAATGAACAAAGGAAAGCGAGTGCATCTGGGAGAAAATGAAGGAACATATTAAGCTCCAACACATCAAACCATAACTCAACAATATCTACATTTTTCTTTTCCATTCAGATTGTATTTTATCTTTAGAGAAGATATTGTGGAAAGTCCAACTACTTTTAGTTGAGACAATTTTGTATAAATAGATAGTTTTTAGATCTGTTCAGGGCTGCTTCTAGCCTAATGTAAAAGCAAGAACTTTTTGAATATTAATACAAGTACATACAGAGATTGCAAGTTTCGTTCCATTTGAGTTATGTGTTTTCTCTGTGTCTCCATCTATTATGACTTTCCTTCTGTAGTTCTTGAAGAGTGAATGATTACAATTTAGTAATACACCTACTGTGATCATAATATCAGAAGTCCATTCAGTTACAGTTTTTCCTCTGTTATTACTGTGAGTAAAAACAAGACCTGTGACTTGTGTGAATTGTTGCATTCTTAATCTTCTTTTAAGGGTACATCTTCTATTTTTCTTCTACTACAAATAAGGTGAGACTTATCTTGAATTGATACCTTGCTTTGTTTTAACAGTTTTATAAATAATTTCTACATCATTTGAAACTAAATTATGACTCAGATAATGAGATACAACCTATGTACTATCTTATCATAAATTTCACTTAAATATCATTTCTCAGAAAACTGAAGGTAGAAGAAATCACTTATAAAAATATTTTATTTAAAACTTTGATGCGTGACATTATTCTTTGACCCTTAGAATCAATCTCAGGGACAACAAGACATATGCCTATGACTATGATATCGGTGAAATCATCACTCAACGAGGACATCTAGTGGCCTTTTACAATGAGACACTATCTAATACTATTCATGTATATCCCACTTGTGACAAGAAGATATTCTCCATTGTGCAGGCATGCCGATAGTGGAAGCATTATATTATGGGAAGGAAATGATCATATGCACTGATCACAAGCCTCTGTAATTGATGCAAACACAAGGAAAGTTATAGAATGACCTCCATTAGAAGTGGTACACATACTTGCAACAATTCCACTTGAACATAAGGTACAAGAAGTGAAACAACAACTATGTTGCATACTGCCTCAATTGGCCCTCGATTGTGGCACCGACTATTGAAATCCCTGCTTCGACACCTAGGTATCTTGTTATTTAGTGATTTCCTTGGTGTAAATCAAATTAGTAGCATACAAAACAAAATACATTTGCTGGAATATTCAACTCAAAATAAAGATAGCGGAAGCAATTCTAGAACCCCAAAATATCAACCACAGTACACAAAGATATTTTGCCCATCAACTAAGCTTATCATTCAAATAAATTCAAATTTTACAAGGGCTCCCATACTTGGGTAAATGGCCCACAAAGAAATACAGAAAACTACGAACAATACCTGCAAACTATATCAACTCCCGATCTATTGTACGACCTCGATTTTTTATGTTTTCCGAGATGTACGCACCTTTACTTAATCAAATAAACGTATATGTTCCTGTTTCCACTGAAACCTATATAAAGACACCCAACTATTGTACGTCAACTCCGTATGACGCAATCCTGCTGTTGTGGCTCCGATATGTTGAAACCCACTTGCGACTGCCTCTGTTCTCACTTCTCCCTGACCTAATCTCTAGATGGAAGTCCTTCTCCACCTATCTAAGATCTCCTTGAATCACAGTCTTTCGTGATCCAACTCTCTCTGTATCAAAACCATGTCTCCTCCTTCATGCTTTTACAATCTTGAGTTATGACCTAACCCTAATCTCCAAAGTGATTGATGGTTGAGATTACTTCTCACCGCATTGGAGATCAATGGTTATTATTTAATTCCCTAATGCTAATTAAATCATTTCTTTAAATAAAACTCAATTCACTAATAAAAACACTTTAATAATTCCTTTAATTAAAGTAAAGTCTCAAGGTAGAAGGCTTTGGATGACTTCCACACATTTAGACACTTAGACCTATGCTGAAGTACCTGTCTGATGCTACAAACATCAACACTATTAACTATAGTTCTTAACTCTTGCTGGAACAAGACCTATGGGTGGACATAATTATACAACAATGACTTAGACTTTGCTGCTACTTATCAAACATTGAGTGTAGGAAAACAAGTTTCGGACTTCCACCTCCAGGATGTGGTCTTGAGCTATCTGGGCCATCTTTGTGTTCCTTCAAGCGAGTGTGCAAAGCTAATTTGGGAGGCACATTACAGTGGGGTAGAAGGGAACTTTAGTGTAGAAAAGACAATAACAATACTTCATAAGTATTTCTACTGGCCAAAGCTTTGACAAGACATCAACCAATATATCATGTATTGCATTGAATGTGCCATCGCTAAACGATCCATCAAGAATCAAGGGTTGTACACTCCTCTCCCTACCATAGACAAGCCTTTGGAGTCAGTCTTCATGTATTACATGTCAGATTTCCCCTCCACCAAACATGGACATGATTGTGTCTTTGTGGTTGTCGATTGGTTCTCTAAGATGGCCATTTTGGCACCATGTAAAAAGAGTATCACATCCAAGGTCATCGCTAGGCTCTTCTTTGAGCATGTTTGGTTTCATTTTGGGATACCACAGACCAGTATTTAAGATAGGGACAATAGGCTCCTCAATACCCTATGGTCTCTAATGGACACCAAGTTGACCAAATCCACTGCCTTTCACCCTCAAACAAATGGGTAAACATAAGTGGTCAATAGGATGATTGTGCATATATCTTGTGCATGTAAAACTCCAAACATCTACGTACATGGAATGAGATCCTTCCATATGTTCAACATAACTATAACATATCCCTCCATAGCTCTATTGGCCATAGCCCTTTTCAGGTGTGCTTGGGGTTCCAACCACTGACCCCCATTGATGTAGCTCTTTCTGTTCCATCTTCACTGATAGAGTCCTCCCATGCTCAGACTGATGAAAATAGAGTACCAAAACTTGTTGAATGGATCCAACACCTCCAACAACATGTTCATGATATCTTGCATAAGGCTAATGCCAAGTACAAGTAGTGACATAAGCAACATTGAGTTCCATACAAGTTTTAGGTTGGTGACAAGGTATGGTTGCATTTGCAGAAAGAGAACCTCACAAGCTCCCACAGGAATATCAAACCACTCCGATATGGGCCTTAAACCATCATAAAGGTGGAAATTATTTTGAATTGACTATTCCTACTTTCGTTGGCTTGCACCTAGTATTTAATGTGGAGTTGCTTTGACCATATTTCCCACCTTTGTTGGACACCTTGAAGGTCGTTGAATGATTGAGCCCTTCATAACTCGATCCCGACTGCCTTGAGTAGGCTACAATGGATTGGATCATGGACACCAAGATGAAGGGCACTCGCTAGCAAAACATACAACTCTATCGAGTTGTCAAAGCATGACAACTTCTTCAACAAGGAAAATGACTCACCAAGATTCTGATTCAGCAAAAGTTTCCCCATATACTACGAGAATTTGATGCAATGGGGACCATTGTTCCTAAGGGGGGAGGAATGATCTAGGTGGATATTAGTGACCACCCACCTCTTCCAGTGACTCAACACAGTTCTCCATCTTGGTAGTTTTGTTATGATTTTTATGATTTTTTAGGTCCTAAACTTACGAGGCCATTTTAAGGCCCTAAACATTGTTTTATGGGAAATTTTATGGCCTAGGTTTATCCTTGACACATCGAAGCCATGTTGCAATATTGTATTCCTTATTTAAAATTTTCCAATGAGATACTATGCACACCAAATGGAGATAATGTGTGAAAGTTGATCCCCCAAGAAGTTGATGTAGCAACTGACCACCTCGGGGCCCAAAAACACCTTTTGGTACTTAGCCTCCGAGGGTTAGTGTTTTGGATCTTTAGGGTTGTTTCTTTATGTTAAAAGGTTATGATTATTGGCCTCTGGTATTATCTTTTGTGAATGAGCGAAGTTGAAATATCTCTCTTCAGAGATGAGCTGCCACCATTCTAGCCAGTTTGTGTTCTACAATATTCCGTTATTTTATTCATTAATAGAAGTTGGGTTTTCACTGTATTATTGTGCTCTCTGCTATACTTCTATGTGTGATTCATTTTTGTTCCCTATACAATCCGAACCAATGTCATAAATGTATAAACAATCACACCAATCTATTATAGTTTAATCTCACCAATTACTTTAGCAAGCAATGCTAGTGTTAAGAAGACCAAGAGACAATAACAAGAAAAGGTATGACATTTGAAATATCTTTCAAAATATTTAACATAACTTAGGCATTCATTATAATAATAATGGAATGCATATAGGGCCCACTCGATATTAAGGACCAATATACAAGACTATCCAAAAAAGGAGGGATGCAAAAAGACTTACATATTCTTGATAAGGAATAACTCGATGAAATAATTGGTCTATAAGGGACACATATTATTGGAAGAAGTGGGATTTGTAAAACCCTGAAAATACTTGATAGTAAGACGTTTGATGGATAAACAAAAAGGAGAAAAGAGGTGGTTTTTATCAGGGATCGAGATAGAGAATTGATAAGTACAAGACTTTTGGTCGAGGGAACCATTTCACGATATAACAAGACTCACAAAAGAGGCCATACCTCCTGGGTCTTTTAACTGAGATCATTAGTGGCTAAAATGTCTCCATTGGTCAAAAGTTGAAATAACCATAAAGGTATTTCATTCAAGACATTAAAAAACCTACCCATTGGAAAAAACAAACTAGGAGTGGTTTGAATTTCCCCGATAACAGAAGATAGAGTAACTCCTTGGCATAATGAACATTTATGATAATGTTAGGAAAATATGGTGTGACAGGATAAAAATCACGTGGAGATAGGGCAAAATTAGGAATAGAACAATATGGTGATGAAATACCATAAATGCAAGTGAGCTTAAAGTGTAACATGAAAATCAAAAGACCTATTACCCCTTGATATGTCACGCTTAGATAAGTAAGGTCAATACTCACGACAAATCGGAGGGAAACTCGAAAGGGGAACCACTATCATCTAGGCTCCCACTTCCCCAGTCTTCTTAGATGAATACAAGTCACCTAAAGGGGGGCTTCTCTAAACAAGATTTTTGTGCTACAAGCTATGGATACCGATCATAATGGGAATGGATCAACTGCTATTTGTATCTTTAAGCATGCAAGGGAGACAATATTTGTCTAGAAGGAAACAAAAGAAATCAGGGAATTTATCCTACATGCTATTCCATTTGCCTAACAAATATTCTTGCAACCATGCAAACTCAGATCTGAAATTATCAATGCTCTTTATTATACTTAAGGTTTGCCAATTTCAATCCACACTACTGTCTTCTAATCAAGATATGTTCCATCACCAATATACAATCTCATGACCAGTTTAAGGCTATGTTTAAATGAATGAACATGGTTGGTGTAGGTACTCCAAAGGCATGAACTTCTTAGCACAACAAGCAAAGATCCAGATAGAAGATTACAATTTGATAATCAACATGCAAACAAAGGGAGGTAACACTATTATACTGATCACATTTATGCACCAATATACCTCTAGTAAAATGGCATGATACAACCCTATGCATTTATGGTCTCAATGCATAATATAGCAGTTGAAAATGTGAAACACATGACAAACCAGATTCTCAATAGTATGTTGTTTGTAGATGGTGAGTGTTGAATAATTCAAAAAGATGAAATACACAGCCTCTAAATTCAAATTTGTTACCAGCATATCATCTCAAACCCAAAAAAGGAAAGGGTCTATTATGTCTCCAGGGATATAGTAGGTATAGACTTCCTTACAATTCTTCGTTTTGAAGTGAAATTGATTCAAACTTTTAGGCCCAGAATTGCTCGTTTCATTGTCATATAGTCTGGGCATAAGTTGTTAGACGAATAAGTTGAGAAATCGCTCAGTTAATTAGTTAACTTACAGTTGTTTGGTTTCATCGTTTTCATCGCTGAGTTGAGTGAGCTGTTAGACGCTTCGTTGTTTACGAAGCATTCCCTTTTCATGTAATTCCTTTTATATATCAATTCAATAATGAGATCAGTGTGTGTGTTTTATGCAATTCTGTTCTGCGGTTCCCGTTAAAACCGTTTCTCTGCTCTATCAATTCGTTTTCTGTTTCCGCAGATTAGTTTTTCATGGTATCAGAGCAGGCTGCAGATCTAGCCTCTGTCCAACTTGCCAAATTGCAAAACGTTTTTCAGCAAGCTCTGTAAGAATTGCAAATCTGTTTTTTTTCTGTGCAATTCGTTTTCTCTGAGCCTAGATTTAGGCCACAGTATCGTGCACAGGAAGGAGGAGCCGCCG
>ML779647.1:244264-255609 GCA_009831015.1 Picea engelmannii | reverse complement strand
TCAAACAAATTGTACGCAACCCTGCATATCTCCGATTATGCTCAAGAGTTCTATGATTATTTTTATGCGACAACTGAAACAATCGGAATCTGAGATTATGTCCCAATGCTTGTGTAAATAGGATGTCCACCAAAATCAGTAATGGAAACAATTTGGAATGAAAGCTAATAAGTGAAAATGAGATATTTTAGTTGCACATTTTAACAAACAATTTGTAAGCAAACTCAAACAATTAGATTAGTGTTGGCAACTATCGTAAAATTTCAAAATCAAACCTTAAAATTGCTTGTAGAATAATGAATATACATCTCCAGGAATAAAAACACTTATCAATCCAACTACAAATCAACATTTAATCAAAATTACCAAGGCTGGTGTATAAAATTGAGGAACTCATAGAGTTATTTCATCAAACAGTTTATGTGTAGCCTTGCATGCTTCTAAAACTCGTGTTACGACAACCGAGAGAAATATTTTTTTAGAGTATTAATTTTACAGTGCAACACAAGGGATAATTACCTCATACAAATCTATGGTCTCAGGAGGTTAAACAATTATAGGTTGAGTCACCGAGTCTATATGAAGAGATCATACTAGCGCTTTAGAAGTTTGATTTGAACCGTTAAGCGTTGTCCTAGAGCAACAAACCTGGGAAATATACTTGCTGGGCAGATCCTTGGTCTGCTAAGAGTTATATAAAAATATTTGGTGGCTGAAAGAAGAAGGTACTAGTTCCTTGAGGTCCATTGCGAAAATGGGGATTTTGGCACTAAAAATGAGATCGCTCCAATGAAGGAAGAGGGCGTACCTGCTGAGAAATACACACAAAGTAAAACCCTATCCTAGATTTTTAACAAAACTCAGAAATATTCACCATATTTCTTTGTTGAAGTAGACAAGGAGAAATGGCTCTGGAAACTGAAAACGACAAAGACATAGTTCTACCTTTTACCATAAGCTGAGAGGAACGACAAACTAAAACCATTTCAATTGATCAAATACCCATAAGATAGAACAATATTACTAGGGCGAATTTGTTGAACAACTAATGATGAAAGGTTTCTAGATCGAAAACGCATAAGAAGTGGGCGAAAGCAGCCTACACGGTGCACCATAAAGACCATCCACAAGCGTTTTACAACAATCAAATGACAAAACTCTAGTATTCAATCTTCCAACTCCTATTTACATGAATGGAGGGCTGTATATAAATAGCCAAAATACTCATCCCTAACAACCATTTTTTCTATAGCTAGTTGAAGTAGAGGAGCACCCTAACTTCTAGAGAGGTCTTGGTTTCTCTTCTAGAAGTTGGGCCCACAACATAAACCCCTTTATCATATTTCTTGGGCCCACAACATAAACTCTTTTACCATATTTCTTATGAAGTACAATTGCAAATAGAAGAATGAGGGAACCCCCCTTCCTTAGGCTGTAATGGGTTGAATTATCCTTAGGTTGTAATGTGTTGAGCTACATTTTATTTTGTGGAACCTGGAAAAGTACGCTCCCCTTCTTAGCTAAGCTGAAATATATTTGATTACATGCATTTTGGTGGGGCTTAGGAAAAGCATTCACCTTCTCTTATTTAAGGAGAAAAAAAACATACAAAGCAAAGGCCATGTGGACCTCATTTTTCAAGCCATGGTCAACACTTGGTATCATCCTCCTAATTAAACTTTGGTGAAATCATCTTAGGCGATGATATTAATATATATTTTAAATAATTGACATAAAAACCTTTGTGATGACTTAGGAAATCAATCAATTAATCATAAATGACTTAAAATTCATGCATATTTTTTTAACAAGTATACAAATACACGTGACATGGCTCTAATATGAATGTAAAACACAAGGAAATTGTTAGAGATCGACAATACTAAAAGGGGTGAGAAAGGGTACATGGTGTACCCTCCTAACCATGCACACCACCAAGGAACCATTATGCGTTGGAAAAATGTTGCCTCATCTCTGATGATGACAGTGGTGTGGCGAATGATAAATATGCTCCATAATAGTCTTGTGCACACTCTGAAGCTGCTATAGGATAATATTACTTTATTTCATGGCCCCATGCAATGTATATGGTAAGAAGACCGATTCTTTCACAATTATAATCAAGAGAACATGAAAACCAACAAAATAAGCAAAGAAAAATAGAAGGAAAGTTAGAAAAAAGTAGAATAACTAGAATGACAATTTAAGATAAAGACAACAAGATTGTAGATGAGAATTTACTCAAAGGCATAATGAAATCCAAGAGAAAGAAACAAACGACATCCATGCTGCTATACTAGATATATCAAGCATGGTACATTCCTAGAGTGGTGATAATACTATATTTAGTATATTTAACAGCCAAAGCCCATGACCCATAAGCAAGGCTAGTTTGGGAATCTGAGACAAAAACTATGATACCAATAGTGGCAGACTCAAATTACTAGGGAAGTTTTTAAAATCTCATAGGGTACAAAACTATGGGAAAAAGATATATTTGAAGAAAGGGCCAAAACCTATCTAATTTGGTTCTAAGGCAAGCTAGAAATGTGTACATGGACAAATAAAAATAAGTTGGTGTATACCACCAAAGAGCTAAGGCTTGGATACCATAAGACCTAGGTCCAATTACTCAATAGAATTTTTGGACAAGAAGATGGAGATGTTTTTCCAAGGGAATGATTGTATCTACTATCTTAGATTACATAAGGTAGAAAGCATATCGAATGGGCACATATCATTGTGGAGGAACTTCATTTCCATCTCAAAAAGGTAAAGTATAATACCAACTCTAGTTTATTTATGTATAGTTATTTATTTTTTCTCATAGTAGTAGTGCTTCAACCCCGAGGGCCAAAAAACCTAATAAACAAGCATATGCAAATTTCCTACCATTACATAAGGATTTGGGAAAAATACCTTTCCCAATTCTACCAAGATGTAGACGATGATGTGTTAGGTTGGTGTTGAAGAATGGAAGGAAAAGAGGATAATGAAATTTGAGATTTGAGACATTGGGTTAGTTATGGATAGAAGCAATCAATGATTTGATCGAAATGACATAATACTCATATGTTAGGGTTAGTGCATTTCCTGGATACCCCAAAACCCTACCAAAATACGTGAGAATCATTGTAGCACTCAGGGAATAATGTAGGCAAGTCATGATTACCAATAAATATTACTCAGACAAAAATCATAGAGATTCACCATGGAAACCACCATAAACATGGTAGGGGAAGCATTCAATAAGGAGAAAATATATTTGTTACCTGCAAATTCCTACCAACCCGACCTTGATTTTATTTTAGAAAAGTTAGAATTTTATAACCCCACAAATATAATGACAAGGAGATACATGGAGGGAATTTTTTGTTAGAGAAGATAACCATATTGGGAAGAAGAATTGAGAAAAATACATAGATTAGGAAATTGAGGGTTAGCAAAGAAAATTCCATATCTTTCTGATGAAGACATTCAAACCATATAATCATAAGCACTCAATGGGGATGATGAAGGATGGTTTAGCTCCAATATGTCAAATGAAGAAGCCATTGTGCAGAGGAGAAGAAAACCCATAACAACCCTAATTAACCCGAGTGACCTAGAAGTGGAGACAATGAAGAAACAAGATCAATGGAACAAAGAGATTGGTTGAGAAGTGGAGGAATTCATTGCAACATTAAAGCAAAAAAGCTAGATCAAGGAGCATATAAGAAGCCAAAGAGACAAGAAAAATGAAGAGACAAGAAAAATGAAGCATTCAAAGACGAGGCAAGGCAGAAAAAACCACAATTAATGAGAAATTATAAAATAGAAGTAGTTCATGAAGAAATAGAGATCATCATGAAAGAGGTAGTACCTAAGTTAGATCCCAAAACAATAAACTTGAGGAAACATGAAGAAGGGTCCCTAGGCAAGAATGGAAAGAATGTTGGAACAATTGACAACAAGAAATGATGGAAGAAAAAAAAGGGTAAGGAAGGATCCCCATTAGATTTGACTTAAATATCAGAACCTAATATAACAATGAGTATGGAAGGCCAGTAAGGGATAGATCCAGTAGAAATAATAGATAATTTGTTGATGGAAATACTCAAACAATATATAGATCCCAGATAGGTCTATGATGAATATGAAAAGAAGTTCTATAGAATCCAAATCCAAGAAATAGATCAAGATCTAGTAAACTTGGAAGTTAATAAACAAAAAGAATCCAAGAGTGGCTCTTAAAAAAGAAAAGAAACTAGATCCAATATCAATTGGATAACTTGGACCAAATCAAGGAGATGGAATGAAGAAAAGGAAACCCAACAATAGGAGATGCTGGTGAAAAGGAAAAAAAATAAGAGATGAAGAATCAAAAGGAGGAAACAACAAGGTTGATAATTGTAAAGGAGAAAAACCAACTAAGACAAATAAAGAAGATAAAGATATATAAAAGTGAAAAACATTAGAAGAAGAACAACTAAGAATCAAGCAACTCCAAGGCACCAAGGCATTTGAATCTCAAAAAAGAAAACACACAAAAGAGGAGAAATATGAG
This sequence comes from Picea engelmannii, assembly GCA_009831015.1. NCBI lineage: Eukaryota > Viridiplantae > Streptophyta > Pinopsida > Pinales > Pinaceae > Picea > Picea engelmannii. The sequence goes on along the minus strand of ML779647.1, from coordinate 251,063 downwards.
TTTTACCAAAAGGGTAACTACTTCTATAATGAAAATGTAAATACTAAGAAGGAGGATCGGGGAGAAAAGGAAAATCAAGAACAACAACAAGAAGAAAACAATAAATGATTTGAAGAATAAAGAAAAGAAGAAGAAATAAAAGCACAAGAGGAGTATAAGAACCAAGTAGTAGAGGGGAAAAAGAAGCAGGAAGAGGAAAAAAGTAGAAGGAAGAGAAAAAACATATAAATGAGTAGAAATAAGAATACAAGAAGAGATGGATAAGATAGCATGATAAAGTAGAGAAGGAGGCACATAAACTAGAAAAAAAGAGTAAGGAAGAAGTCAAAGCCTCCGAGCCAACAAAATAATCAAAGGCAGATCGAGTACAAAAACCATGTAATTAATTTGAGTCAAGGTAAAGAGATACAACCAGTGTTACAACCACTCTCATAGAGGAAATCGATCCATGAACCAAACCACGATAGTTAAACTTTTTGGGAAAAAGGAGGAAATTGATACAAAAGTCATAGTAGTAGGTGAATTAACAACAAATCAATTTGAAGTATATGCTCCTTTTGGGAGGAAAAGACAAAGAAGTTGGAGATAGAGTGCATACACAATTGGTGTATGATAAAGACAGATGAGTCTTAACCACAACAATGGTCATCTCAAAAGTATAAAACAAACCATATATCTTAATGGGGGCATCAAATTACACCTTACAAGAGTTGTAGGCCGAGACCTTAAGAGATGAAAATTTGCAGATTAGATGGATGTGCCATTAGATGATGATAAAAAGTTACAAGGACATGTAGAAAGAGATTAGACTAGGGAAAAGGAGATAAATGCTCTTCAACAAAGGAAAATGCTCTTCAACAAAGGATAACAAGACTAGAGCATATATCAAGATATATGTTCCCTAATATAGATGTTCCAAGGGGAATCACAAAATAAGAATCAATTTGACTAAGGATGTAAGCAATAGTAGGAAAAATGCACTCAAAGGAAGTAAGGGAGATGAAAATAGAAGTGACAATAGAATAAATGCAATTGAATAGGGTGGTTGTAATGGAGAAGGATGTAGCAAGAAATATGCATATGAAATGAATACCACAAGTCAAGGAACTCCATAGGGAAATAAAGGAAATTCAAATAAAGTAGGTGACAAACAACACATAGCATAAGGAATGAAGAAGACAAGATCGGATTTAGAGGAGGGACTTCTCAAGACAGTAGTGTTGAACATGAATCTCGTAAAGTTTGAACTCAATATATATAGGAAATAAATTTGTGAACCACAAAGATTCAAAGCAGATGCAAGAATTGTAAAACTATCAACTTTTTAGGAGAAAATACATTAGGTGGAGGAACATAAATAGAGGGAATTTCAAGCAGTGGTAGTATATAAGAAAGAGACGAGGATCCACTTGTTTAGAAAAATAAAATGTTTAAACCAATTATTAGAGGAAGTGGAAGTAGAAGAAACCTTCATAGTGGAGAAGAGCCAATTAGAAGAAGAATTTTATATTTTCGATGTTATTCATATCTCTCGGGGAGAACAATTCATAGAAAAAATATCGACCATGTGAGAGGCTAGACTTAAGATAAATATGATAAAGGAAGACATGCAAATAATCTTCTTCAAATGCACATTGTGTTTGAAGGCAAAAACTTCATTGGAGTAGATAAGAGCAAACATCAAGATAAGTAGTTGAGTATAAAAGAAACGGGACCACCAAAAGGAATATCTCAAGCATCGAGCAGACAAGAAACAAAACCTCAGATTTAGATAAGCAATAAAAACAAAGTGATTGAAACATAAGAAAGTCGAGAAACAGATGAATCAACTTAATCTGACGACTCTAGAGAAGCATAATAGAAAAAATAATCTAATGGAAAGCAATCACTAAGGAGTATCTAGGAGGATACCAAGCATCCTAGGGTCAAATAGTGTTGGGGATAGATAATACCAACCACCACCAAGTAATCCCATGTAGGGTAAGAAAACACAAAGTACGGGTTTTCTTAGTTATCGGGATAACCAAGAAATTCAATAGATTGTGTGTGTGTGTGTGTGTGTGTGAAACAATATAAAAAATATAGTGCGTGTGTGCTGTTTTATTTTCGAAATATAATCTAAATCAACATTATCAAGAATATATTTTGTGATTTGAATTGTTAATGTGATGATTGTTAAGTAAAAATAAGGGTTTTGAGGTTATTGCAAAGATTGTCTAGATAAGTATTGCTATTAAGGAGAGTGTTTTTTTAGCCTTAGGACGATATGTTTGCTCACTATAAATTATGTTTCTAATGATTGTGATGTTTTATTTTTATGTTATTGAGAAATCTTTGATGTTACTATAATAATAATATTTTGTGGATAATTATGCATGTTTATAGTATTTTAAGCTTGGTTTATGATAAATTAGAATTGTGACTATATTAAGAGCCAACACCATCGTAATACTTGTAATTAATTTCCTAACCACACTTGCCAACCAAGAAAGGGGTGTTTGTTCGATGAGTAGAGGTAACATAATTGAAATGGCATAACTTAGGGATCTCTTCTTTAGTGTTGGATGTATCCACCTATGATGTCTTTGCCTTTTCATGTTCACATCCCTCTTCATACTTTTGGCTCTTGGGGGGGTTATCATACCCAAGGTTTGATAGGATTTACCAACAAAATCCCCATAGGTGCCATCATATTCAATATTGAAGGAATGAAAAGGTCTCACCTGATATGCGATGAGATCATAGAGACCATAAGTCTTGTGTCAGATGTGAAGGAATAACACATACAAGAAATCTCCATCAACTAATAATTCATTAATTTAGAACTACCATAATATTGCTACGCATCATAATGTAAAGAATCGTGCATTCAAACGATAAATCATCAACATACATAGATAATTGTGCTTCATATTTCATTCATTAAACTCAAAGGCTTGCAAATAGATTCTCATACAACATAGGTGGAAGCTTGCTCAAGAAACAACAATGGTAACCAGAAAAAACATGCACCACACACTAACATATTTCTCTCATTAACACACATTATCTATGAACATCAAAAAATGATACAAGAATGAACATCAAGCTCTATCCCAACTCTCTCTTCCTAACTCTCTATCCACATTCACCTCTCTAGTGACCAAAAACCCAACCCATTACCTATTTTCATGCACCCCCCCATATCTTTCACGGAGCATGGAAATCATAACTAACTTGCCAACTCATCCACAACCTCGACCATGACCAGTTGGGTTGTTACAAAAAGTAGTTACAAATATTATAGAAGATATTCTCAGATCTGACATGCATGTGATCTCTTTAAGTACCTTAAGTGAAGTACAAAATGGGTTGGCATGCACAATATCTCCTTGGATGATGTAGATGATAAAATTGGCGTTGTGTAATGTATATTCTTTTGTGCACATGCAATTATGACTTGTGGCACACACACAACTATTGATTAATTGGGTTGGTTGGCATTGATGTCAACCCTTGAAGAAATTTCGGTAGTGAATTTTGGTAGCACAAAGGTTTGGGTAATGGACCCAAGTTTGTTTTATGTATAATGGTATGAGTTTTGATATATTTTCAGGTAAGACTATTCTAGATGGATAGTACATGTCATGCCATTTCCGGTGGTATGTGGAACGTCACATAACTTCTCACAGTTTGAGAGTTATGGCCTTACAAAGTTGAAGGACCCTCATATGATTGGCTTGAAACACCAAAAGGTCAAAGAAGTCAAAGTGACAAAGTCGAAGAGGATTATTTAAATAATAAAGTGAAGTGACAAAGTCAAAGATGATTATTTAAATAATAAAGTGAAGTGACAAAATCATAGAGGATTATTTAAATAATAAAGTGAAGTGACAAAGTCAAGGAGGATTATTTAAATAATAAATTAAATGGAGAACTTTCTAATTATGAAAAGTGGTTATAATAAGGTTAAACCTAAAATGAGGAAAATGGGTTAAGTGGTCAAGTGACTATTGGATACATGGACAAGTGGTGAATTGGGCAAAGTTGGACATAGGTGACTATGTGGACAAAGTGGCCTAGAAGATGCTTCTAAGGAAGTTACTTGGAGAGTATAAATAAGAGGCAAGGCTCTCTCATTTTAATCACACTTGATCATATTGAATATATACAGGTGACTGAGGTAACCAAAGGATATCTAAGCCGAATTTTAGAGGGAAGGTGAAGTAAAGAAGGCCGAAATTCAAAGGAGGATAAATTCTTTTGATGATGCTTTCTAAGGTATGTTATTTACAGGTCATCTCACCATTTTTGAAATAACTTTGTTTCTAGAATGATTCAGGCCGTGAAATTGTGATGCCATTGATAAAACATATCCAAGTAACCGTGGTACGAATTTTAGCTTGTGGGTCATTTTTATTTTGGATTTACACTTCGTGGAAAATAGGGTTTGTGGCTAGTCCTGAAACTAGTCTAAAACATATGTTTCGGGTAAAAACGTCATAACTTCTTCATAACAGATCCAAATTTAGTAAGAACAAATGTATTGGTTAGAGTACATTCTGTAGTATTATGTGTAAAATTTTCAGATCCATACAACAAATATTTTTTGCGGGGCACGCTCTACAAGTTTGCTCTCTAGAATAAGCCAGAATTCAACAGGGTATGCCATTTTTGCTATAAATCCTTTTTTGAGAGGTTCCAAGTAGTGACACCTGGAGTAATTACATAAAACACACTAAAGAACATCGTGTACTATTTTCAGATCTTTATTCATTACAGGTACATAGTTATGATTATTTCAAGTTAGGGTTGTTGACTAATCCTAAACTAGTCATGTGAGACTAAAGTAAAGTTTGATGAACATGCTAGTCTCTTGTTGTTAAAGTTAAGGAAGGTTTGCAGGTATGTGATCATATACACCAGGTCTATTACAGAGTTACAAATTAGATTTGGATGATGAAATTGATGAGGGATTTTGGTTGAGGTTGAGGTACAAGTTGGTGCATGGCTGATGCACTTGTTTATGGTACAGGTTGATTACAGGTTGAGGTACATGTTGATGCATGGTTCATGTTATTGGTATAGGTTTTTTGGTTCAGGTTGATTGGTACATGTTTATAGTAGTATATATTGATAGTGCGACAATGGTTCCATCATTCTACTTGTACGTCAGGGCGGTTGGGCGGGGCAAGGACAAGTGGTTGTTGTAACATTCCCGACCCTCCAAAGATCGAGCAATGCTATGAACACCTCCTTAAATTATCCTTTAAAGATATGATACCATGTTGTAACATCCTCGACCATTAACCCCACTGCCGAGCGATGCTACTATGCATAAACATTATCATACTTATATATATAACATGCATTAAATCCATTTTTTTAACACATTTAATGAAACTTAACCAACAATACAGAGTAATCACAATATTACTACTAACATATAGAATTAATGGAATTAACAGTAATTCATTCATTCAATGGAATACATGATAATATTACAAACATCACAGACATGCATTTTAACTGAAATTAAACACATAATGACACTTATATTTGATACTGTAGTCACTTTACCAACTATGTGCAGACCTTCCATGAACCTCCCAACCTTAGACCATGCTGCTCATCATGCTCAATAGTGGGTCACCCATGAGCTGGGACCAAGCTTCACCCAAGGCAAGGGAATCCTAGACTAGGCTGAGGTTACAGGAAAACCGCACAGAGCAACCAGAAGGATTCTCTCCATGAGCCTTCTTACGCCCACTACTCATAGACTCTCATTCCCCACATGCCTGTTTCACCTGGGAGTATACACCTTCACAAGCACAGTCCATCGATGCTTCACCTCCCTCTCTATGTCTCGAAAACAGGCTGGATCAGGAAGTCTCAGAGCTTTGTAGCTGGTGCTGGACTCTCTCTGGGAGAAAACCACTTCCCAACAGACTCTCTCACCTGGAGAGAGTTTCTCACAGGCCTGACAATGTGCTTCTTCAACTCCCTTCCAGCACAAGGAAGACAACAACAAGATCAACAAGGAACAAACAACGATGAAAAGACACACTCATCCAAGGGACTGCAAGGCCAAAACAACCAACAACTATTATACACACGACACAGACAGAGACAGGATGCTCGAGCTTCAGAAAAGGAGCGGGTCGACTTCACGGATTTGATTCTCAGAGGTGTGTGGCTATACAGAGGTCCAACGCAGAGACCAAACAGGTACTCGGGAAAGGATTCCAATGAACTCAGGTGGAGTATCCTGGAATGGTTGCGTGGGTATCCAATTGCAAACACAGAGCCAAACAATTCAGACATCAGATGACAGAATGGTGAACCAACCCCCATCATGACTCAATTCTTGGGTTAAATTGCATGTGCATGGACAGACACATGTCTCCAATGAAGTTGCATGCACTCCATCAGGTACACTTTCCCTTTTCTAGGAACTTAGCTTAGCCCCTCTTTCCAAACTTTCCGCCCCCTTTCCCTTACCCACCTTGTGGAAGCTTAGTCCCCCATCACTCTTTCTTCATGGTCGATCTACACGCAGTGATGTTTTAATCTTTATTAATGTTCTGCATAATTACATATGTTGTTCCAGAGTCTGTACTTAAGGCTTAGAAGTACAGTGTCTAGGCATCCGAAAGTGGGTAAAGGGTGGAGAAGAGAGAAACGTCAACCTTCGACAAAGGAAACTAGGGAAGATTTCTACATTGGCGTTGTCTAGCTTCCAACTGTTCCTGGATGGTTATATCCTATTCAATCGCTGCCCATGAACGTTCAAGTTCAACCCGGGTAGTAGCTTTTTTAA
>ML779647.1:186318-201471 GCA_009831015.1 Picea engelmannii | reverse complement strand
ATAATATGATTCAAAAAATACTGATAGAAGATAGATCATCGATGCATACCCCACTGCTATTTTCACGACCGTAACAATTCAACCAGAAGAACCAATAGATCTTGAAGAGGGGGAGCACCTTTTTCATTCACAGATGTGGGTGAAGGGGATCCCACTGCATTTTATTGTTGATAGTAGAAGCCAGAAGAAGCTCATCTCAACGGAGGTCGTCAAACAGTTGGGATTGTTGAAAACACCACACCCGCAACCATACAACAGTGGCTTCACTAGGGACGAGATCTTTGTGTCAGCCAATAGTGCCAATTGTCATACGACATCCATCCCTTCAAGGATGAGGTATTATATGATGTTTCCCCACTGGATTTCTATGATTTTCTCTTAGGCCAACCATATATGTGGAAGCGCCATGCTATTTATGAGTCTAGACCCTATAGTGTCATTGTTACTTTGGGGGGTCATATCTACAGAATACCATAGGTAGTTTTAACTATTGTCCCACCTAAACAATGTCGCAAGTTAGTATCTCATACTACAGAATTAAACTTCTTCACAGTCTGTACAAAGCATGAACAAAAGAGCACCACTGTAGCCTCAATCCAAGCACCTTCTATCCAATAGAAGCAGGTCGACAAGATTGTAGCAAAGTGTAAAGATTCCTTTTGCACACATGCATCTCATGTATCCATATTGGTTTAAAATGTCCAACCCTTCCAACCATAGGTTCGTGACAACCTTCAACAAGCTAAGCAACACAACTTCTCCAACAAGGCAAGCAACTCATCAAGATGTAGATTCAACAAATGCTTTTCCCTCTCCCTCGGGCATGAAACACAATGGATACCATTTATTTGTAAGGAGGGAGGATTGATCTAGTTGGATATTGGTGTCCACCCACCTTTTCCAACTGGCTCAAAACAATTTTCTGACAATTTTGGTAATTTACTATTTTTAGCAGTTTTTAATTTTCAGGGTCATTTTGAGGGCCTAAATAAAGGTTTTTCAAGATAGAGCTTCTCAATGATAGAAAAAGGCTTTTATTGAGCCCCGAAAATGAATCTCCTCGATGATACCTTTCTAAGGAGCTATCGTGCATCCCAAACAGAGATCGTATGCCAAAGTTACACCCCCGGGAAGTTGATACACCAAGCTACCCAAAACGGGGTCCACAAAACTGTTGGCTTTTCATCTTTTGGGGTTAGGGTTTTTGATTTTATTTATGATAAAAATTCCTTTGGAGCCTCATTGTAAAATCATCTTCTTGCGAATGTGAGTAGTGGCCACATCTCTTCTTAGAGATAAGCTGCCACCATTCTAGCGAGTCTTTCACTCTGTATTTTTACAGTCTTTGTACATTTTTGCTCATTAATAGAAAATTGTGTATTACTGTATCTTTGTGTTTATGGTTGCATCTATGATACATTTCTGTTATATTATTGGATATATGATATATATTTGTACATTCATTTATTATATCTTCGCTCTCATTTCGTACCGAAAATAATCTGGATCACTTGTACCTTTGGTTCAGTTGATATGGTCATTTTTTGACCGGTTTGGCATTTGACTTCAACTAAATCCTGATTTCTTTGAGGGATCCCATAATACCCTTTATTTATGAAAAACTCTTTGGAATCAATTCTTCATATTCCTTCAATAGGTATACCACTTGTGTCACTATCTCCTGATCCTAGTAATCTCCAATTATTTTGCATTTTAGGTGTTTCTTTTTTGTTGATATTATGTTTCTTTGTTTTTAATGGCCACCATATTCCTATGTAGTGCTAGTAGATGACTTCCATTGAACCGTGCACTCACCCTTGGTCTCATTGATTTTTATTCCCCAGGGGTCTTCCTCCTATGGTCCATTGGTATTAACCTTCCAACAATATACCACTTTATTTAATTTTTCCATCGACTTGTGGTACATGTATACTTTTTTTTGTGTCATATCCTTGGTTTTCCTATGGAAGATGAAATCCCTGATTCTTAGTAGAACTTGTCTCTATGTGGGGAATTCGGACGTGAATTGAAATTTTGCACAAAACTAACTACTTACTTTTTGAAAGTCTCCCATTATCCTTCTTGTCTCCTTCTGTAGTGACCCCACTACATAACCCATAATTTTTTTTTTCTGATACCATGAACTAAATGCACTCTAATAAAAAATTAGAAATGTATGAATCTAGCATAAATAATTAACAACATGAATGCAACAACTTATACTCATACAAAACAACATATATTTGCTTGATAATTAGAGTTCATACACAACAATACAAACCCATGAATAAAATTGATAAACAGAGATAAAAACACTTATTTTTTTAACAACAAATGAGAAAATGACTATAGGGGATGGACATTCCTCTCAACCATAGATTTCCTTCTCCAAATATCAACAACAAATCACCCTCGATCTGTGGCTACAATTCCAAAAAGGAGGGTGTCTCTCATAGCTCAATTAACTCTCACACCAAGCTAGTTTTCTAACAACTATCCAAATCCTCCAACTTTCTTCCCCTAAACCTATGAAATCCAAGGAATTGTGATCCCCCTTCATTACACACAGTCCCTCAGAACTTCCCACTTCCCTCCAAGGATCCAACACAAGTTTATCTAGGAATATCTATTGTTAGGGACTTCAGGGATGCTAGCAGCCCCAAGAAAACTAATAAAACAACCCATTGTTCAAAGGAAAATATCTCACACATAAATATCCTTCTCTACAGGAATAAAAACCTACTTCTTCATGCAACAAGAGCTCCAACAAGATTCCCACAACACCTACTATGGCTTCCCTCAAGCTCCGATGCTCTCCACTCCCTTTCTACTCCAAAAACTGCATGCAAAAAATTCGCACAATGGCCACTCGAATTTGTCTTTTACACACGAGAGTTGACTCACATTCCCTAAGGTTGATTATACTTAGTTCCCATGTTCTCATAACTATGGATGTGAATTTTCCCACCAACCCCGCTTACATGTTTTTAATGATTGATCTCTCATACACTCAAAAGGAAATTAGAAGGTTCAATTAAGGTAACAATTTTAGGAAAGTGGGTTGGAATTAATATCCATGAATAATTCTCTCCTCTTGGAACCCTCTCTTAGAAATTCTTAGAAATTCCCCTCTCTTGTAAAAACTTAGCTCCCAATTACTTTGTCTGTGCCCACCGGTAGCTAACATCACATTTATTTTATTATTATGATCATATACAATGTTTACAAAGTACATATTCGGGCCCGCGACCGTACATCATATTTAATTACACATCGCTAAAACAAGGATTATAAAAGGGGATGTTACATACCCTCCCTTACAAATTGCACTATCCTCTAAGTCATGGGTAGCATAATTTATTTCATGCTCCTTAATCTTCCTTGAATCATACCATATGACATGCCCATTATGCATAAGGACTCCACCAAGCCCTTCCTTGCATGCATTTGTGCACACAACAAAATCTTCATCTAGATATGCAACCTTTAGAATAGGTGCATTGGTTAATAATTCCTTTAAGTGATGGAAAATATCTTCACACTTAGTATTCCATTCAAACTTTGTTCCCTTATTTTGCAACAAAGTGATTGGATTTGAAACTTTGGAGAAACCTTTAACGAATATCCTATAATATCCAGCTAATCCCATAAAGGATCTCACTTCTGAAATGTTCTTTGGCACTGACCAATTTTTGATTGCTTCAATATTTTCAGATTCCACCACTATGCCCTCCTCTGAGACGATGTGGTCCAAATAATGGATTTTCCTTTTATATAAAGTGCATTTGCTTATCTTGGAATACAATTGGTTCTCTCTCAACACTTGTAGCACCATATTCAAATGTTTCTCATGTTCCTCCTCTGTCTTGGAGTAGATAAGAATATCATCGAAGAAGACAGTAACAAATTTCTTCAGGTAATCCATGGACACTCCATTCATTAGAAACATAAAGGTAGCTTGTGCATTTGTCAAGCCAAATGGCACCACCAAAAATTCATGATGGCCATACCTTATCCTGAACGTTGTCTTGATAGTGTCTTCTTCTCTAATTCTCACTTGATGGTATCATGACCTCAGGTTAATCTTGGAAAACATTCTTTCTCCTTTTAGTTGATAAAAAAGGTCGTTGATACATGGTAGAGGGTACCATTTATTTATAGTAACCTTATTTAGTTGTCTTAAGTCAATACACAACCTCAAAGTTCCATCCTTTTTCTTCACAAAGAGAATTGGGGAACCCCAAGGTGAGACACTTGGGTGTTTGCACCCTTTATTCAAAAACTCTTCTAGTTACATATGCAACTCTTTCAGCTCTAGTGTGCTCATTCTGTAGGGATTTTTGGACACCAGGACAGCTCCATGCATTAACTCAATAGAGAAATCAATATGTTTCTTTGTCGGGAATCCCGACAACTCCCCAAACATATATTCATACTCCTTCAGTCTTGGATTATCTTCGAGACTTGACTCTTTATATTTTGCTAGCTCTTCCATATGTGCTAAATATATTTGGTATCCTTTCCTAAAAATTCTTTTTTTTCAGATGTAATGCTGAAATATATCTAACGGATATAGGTCTTGGAATATCTTGCACTGTTCTTGAATTTCCTTCTTCATCAAGGCATAAGAAATCCTTGTTGTAGCAATCTAGGACAACACAATACTTGTCCATCCAATCCACACCAATTAAGAAATCATATGACCTAAGTGGTATGGTGTTTAAATATTCCTTAATTTTAACTCCATTCAGGCTAACTATGCAATCCTTGACAAGTTCATTGATTTTCCTCTTGGTTCTAGTGGCTAGATGAACCAACTAAGACTTTTCGTACTTACATCTCTTCAATTAAAACCTTTCAACTATTTTTGGATCTATATAGCTATGAATATCTCTAGAATCAATCAAAATAGCTATGGGATGATTATCGATCTTACATTCTACTTCAATCATGAGGGATTGGTATGTTTTATTATCAGTTGTCCAAGGCTGCATAAATCCTTGGCATGATCCTCTCCACATCATACATTGTATCAACTTCATGAATATTGTGCATAGTCCTCATCCTGTCTCCCTTGTGAGGAAAATACTTATAAAAGTGGTATCCTTCACATCCCCAACACTTTATAGGAAACTTTCTTTTCCTTTTCCCCAAGGAATCTGTCAATTTATGCTCATGCTATTTTGATTGTCCTTCCTGATATGCTTGAGATATGTTCTTGAAGAAATGTGGCTTGAATCCTTTCTTTCTATGATCCATATTTCCTTTCTTTTTTTCATCCCAAGCCTTTTAGAAAGACTCCCCCCGCTCTTCTCTGCTCATAAATATGATTTTTTCTCCTTATGACCTCCTCCAAATTCCTGAAGTTATCATATTGTATTTTGTCATTATAGAAGGAGGGTAAGCCACTAAAAAATCTTTGGATTTTAACCTTATCATATTTTATGAAGCTAACATACTTCAAAAACTCAAAGAACATTCTTTCATACTCATCCATTGTCTTCCTCCCAATCCTTTTAGAAATATGCCCCCGCTCTTCTTTTCTCATAAAGATGATTTTCTCTCCTTATGACCTCCTCCAAAGTCCCGAGTTTATCATATTGTATTGTGTCATTGTAGAAGGAGGATAACCCACTAAAAAATCTTTGGGTTTAAACCTCGTATTTTATGAAGCTAACATACTTCAACAACTCAAAGAACATTCTTTCATACTCATCCATTTTCATCCTCCCAAGCTTGAGTTCAAATAAATATTTCATCTTCTTTTCATAATAATTCTCTGACAAGTATTGTTTCTAGAAATATCTCTTGAATCAATTCTAGGAAATTATCTTTTCATCAATGTGCTTGACATTCTTGAGCTGATCCCACCACATAGATGCTTTTCCTTGAATATGGTAGGCTGCAGTCTTGAATTCTACATGTGATGGGTAATCATGCAACTAGAAATATTTTCTCATGCTCGAAAACCATGATTCAACATCTTCTCCCGTTCTATTCTCTATATCAAATGATCGTGGATTTATTTTCCTGAGATTTCCTTGCAAAATATTTTACTTAGGCATCCTTCTCCGATTTCTAATAGGGGACACACTAAGACTAATTTATGACCTTGATGTGCATGTGCCCTTCTGGTAGAGTGTCCATATGACTGACGATGATGTCTACTCATACTTATTGACTTCCTAGATCCACCATGGTCATAAGATTTGGATGTTGCTGCTTGTCTTTCACTTTATGCTTGCTTTGTGACATAATATTTATTGACTTGCTTATGAAACATATTCAGACTTTGTAGCATCTCTTCATTATCTCTAATAATCCTTTCATTGTTTTCTCTATAACTCTGCACTTCCTTCTATATTCTTATCATAGTCTTATCCAACTCTACAGGCTCCACTTTGCGTATATGCCCATTGGACTCAGTCTCTGCATTTCCTATGCTAACATGTAAACCTATGAACTTGTCCTCATGGCTATAAGAACATTGAGCATCATACATATATCTAGTCCTCATATAGTGAAATGACATGTGGCCTATGCCTCTAATTCTGCAAAGATTGTGCATGCAACAATTATTTGTTAGAGTTAACCATATTATACAATTCTCATTAATTTAAGATACATACCCATTTTTCTTGATTTTTCAAAGAAACATTGCTAAAAAAATCCAAATTCTGAGCTTTCAAACATATTCCCTTCTGAATTAGATTTATGATGGCTATACCCATGCCTCAATCTAATTTTCGAGCTGAGAGTTATGGCTTTATGAAATCAACAATTTACTCATTTTTGCACCTATTTCAATAGTACCAAAAATATCAAGGGATGACTTTTTCCTATTTTAGAAGAAAATATGATGAAAACCAAGAAAACTTTCATATCGGGTGCTGATAATATTCATGATTTTGAATACACAACAACTCTTATATTTAGGATCTGACACTCCATCCAACTTATGGATCAATCTATATTTTCTAATTTGTCGCTTTTGCTCTTTCAATAGACTTATATTTTTTTACCAAAATTGGCTATCTCCCAAACAAAGAAAAACTGACAAAAATCCCTTCAATACAAAATTGTTTGAATTGACGAGTAGATAAAGAGTCGAGTAAATAAAATTTTCTAGATAGGTGATCTAGAGTCCCTTTTCTTCAAATGAAGTTTTCAAAATTTCCCATAACGCGCCCTAATATAGTGGATTTTTCCATATTTCAACATTTCCACTCCAAACCCCTTTGAATTTTTCTAGAGTGCCAAATGGGTATCTTCATGCTTGATTTTTGAACTATCTATAAAATTTTCACCCTTATTTGGGCCCTGGTTATTGAGCATGCCCCATATCTTCAAAATTCATTATTTCACATTTTTTTAGAAAATTAAAGAATAATTAGCCAATGACCATCACTGGCATTCTTGTAGCCCTCGTGACCGTGGAATCACACCTAAAATTTCATATAAAACCGATTTATATTGCTCCTTTTATGCCCAAAACAAGTTTTGGGCTCCAAACGTATTTTGTAAATTACCTGTTTTCTCCTTCCCTTTTCCTCCTCTTTTCTTCTCTCTTCTTCTTCCTCTTCTTTATTTCCGTTCTTTCCTTCTTTCTTCTTCTCTTTCTCCTTTATCAATGATCAAGATCTATTCGCCTTGCTAATGTATTGACCTAAAAAACCCATTTTACGCCGATGTATTAGTGTCAGGATGTCTTTTCCCCGTTGACGTATCGACGCCAAAAATATTTTTCGTCGTCGATATGGTCTCCTTTATCAGCGATGGAAGCCTATTTTTTTCCAGTTTATCGATGACGAAATCCTATCTTTCAAGGGTTTATCGATGATGAAAGCCTATCTTTCCCCAGTTTATCGGTGATGAAGCTTATCTTTTGTCGGTTTATCAACAATGAAAGCCTATATTTCTCCGATTTATCGATAACAAAAACCTACCTTTCACCGGTTTATAGACGATGAAAAAATATATATTTCATCAGTTTATAGATGATGAAAGCCTATATTTTGTCGGTTTATCGACGATGAAAGCCTATCTTTCACTAGTTTATTGGCGAAAAAATCCTATCTTTCACCGATCTATTGGTGACTAAAGCATATATTTCGTTGGTTTATTGACGATGATCTTCATTCTTCATCAATACACACTGTATCGATAGAGAAATCATAGTTTCCCTCCAACATTGTGATGAAGGATCAAATTTCACACCGACGCTTCGACGCCAAATTGTCTTTCTCCTCCGACATTTCGACATGAAACCCCCTTTCCTTGATGAAAAATTTCTAAAGCTCTTCCTTCATTGATGTATCAAAAAATGATCCTCTTTGTTCATTGATGTATCGACGAAGAATTTCTTTCTTTGCTGATATACAATATCGAA
This sequence comes from Picea engelmannii, assembly GCA_009831015.1. Classification (NCBI taxonomy): domain Eukaryota; kingdom Viridiplantae; phylum Streptophyta; class Pinopsida; order Pinales; family Pinaceae; genus Picea; species Picea engelmannii. Next base: position 193,082 of record ML779647.1, on the reverse strand, counting down.
GGTTTGAGAACATTCTTACACTTAGCCGAATTTCGCTATTTTTTGGGTTCACGCCTGTCGCGATTGTCACAAAAACACTCGAATTTTCCCTCTGAGAAAAATTTAATCACTTAAAGGCCAAATTGACCCCTGTAACATACAACATTTCAAATTCAGGGCCTTGACCTAAAATTCCTATGCTGGAAAAAACAATGTTTTAGCCAAAAACTACACACAAATTTAAGTTTGGATGTTGTAGTAGACCCATTGAATCCTGGTGTTGAAACTACAACTCTGATACCACCCTGTAGTGGCCCCAATACATAACCCATCATTTTTTTATTTTTTATTTATTTTCTGATACCATGAACAAAATTCACTCTAACATCAAACTAAAAATGTATGCATCTTGTGGAAATAATTAACAACATGAATGCAACAACATATACTCACACACAATAGCATATGTTTGTTTAAAAATTAGAATTCATACACAACAATAAAAACCCATGAATAATATTGATACACATAGATAAAACACTTATATTTTAATAGAAAATGAGCAAATGATTGCAGGGGAAGGACATTTCTCCCAAATGTGTATTTGTTTCTCCAAATATCAACAACAAATCACCCCCAAGTTGGGGCTATGATTCCACAAAAGAGGGTGTCTCTCACAAGCCAATTCATCGCCAAAACAAGATAGTTTTATAACAACTATCCGAATCCTCTAGCTCTCTTCCCCTCAACCTATGAAACCCGAGGAATTGGGATCCCCCTTAATTTCACACAATCCCTTAGGCCTTACCACTTCCCTCCAGGGATCCAACACAAGGTTGGATAAGAACCTCTATTGTTGGGGACTCTAGGGATTCTATTTTCCCCAAGAAAACTAACAAAATAGCCCACTATTCAAGGGAAAATATGCCACACAGAAATATCCCTTTCTATAGGCCTAACAACCTACTTCTTCATGCAATGAGAGCTCCAACAAGATGCCCATAACACATACTATGGCCACCCTCAAGCCCCATTGCTCTCCACTCAATTTCCGCTTCGAAAAATGCATGCAAAAAATGCCCACAATGGCCACTCGAATTTCTCTTTTACCCATGAGAGTTGAATCACATTCCCCAAGGTTGATTGTACTCATCCCCCATGCTCTCATAACTATGGATGTGAATTTTCCCACCAGCCCATCTTACATGTTTTTAATGATGACTCTCTCATTCACCCAAAAGGAAATTAGACGTTTCACTCAAGGTAATAATTTTAGGAAAGTGGGTTGGAATTAATACCCATGATTAATTATTCCCCCTTGGACCCCGCTCTTAGAAATTCTTAGACATTCCCATCTCTTGTGGAAACTTTTCCCTTAATTACTTTGTTACGATCATATACAATGTTTACAAATTACATATTCAGGCCCGCAACCATACATCATATTTAATTACACATCACTAAAATGAGGATTATAAAAGGGGATGTTACACCTCCTAAATGTACTAGATTCTATGTACCATATCCATAGTATGGAAAAACTTATGGACCCATTATGTGCTAGGAATATTCTTGGCCGTCCAATGACTTTGATAGAGTTGTATATGTTCGTGAGGATGTTTGGTGCCCTTATACAAGTTGATCAATTCAAAATCTATTGGGGGATGTAATATTACTTTGATACACTCCACTACCTGTGCCTGTTCATGTAGCTCTACATGGTGTGTCACCCACCAACATGCAGATGTTTCTTTAATAACTGTGCCCATAGCTTGAATTCTTTGGTCGCAAGTACTAACTCCGATCCAATCCAGTGTACTAATTTATTGATTCGTGTACATCTCAAGTTTGATACCTCATACAAGTTGTTCTACCATCTATCCATAACATCTTTTGAATACGTGTCATAAGAGAAAACACTTATCTAGCTCAATTTGACATTGACTGTTGGATTCACATAATATTATTTTCACCTCATGATGTTAGATATCTTCTCTATGATTGAACTCTGAGCATATTCAATGTCGGGATTGTTATATCCATTGCCCTCACTTGGATCCAATAGTGCAATAATGTGAAATGTGTTCGTCTCAAAGGAAATCTTCCTTTGCTTCAATTTTAACACAACATTGTTATCAAATTCCCAATCAATACCAAGTAGATTTGGATAAGGGTTTGAATCATCCCAGATCTCAATTACCTCAAAGTCTTCTTTGGCCTTTACCCCATCAATGTTTAGTTCTACTTGTTTCATCCTACCAATAGGGTATATTTTATATTGCTTGGAAAGCATTAACTGAATTAGGGACCACACTAAGTTTGGTTTACCCATCAAATCCCAATACTTCTTTAGAAAAATGTTCACGTCGGATCCCAAGTCCAACATGACATCGTCCATTTCATAACATCCGAGATCAATTGTTATCTTGGAATGTCTTCCTCTGTGCTTTTGTCTGCACACCTAGTAGACGTACCATTCTGTTAGCGGGGTGAAAATAGATATAGATGTATCCTCTTCTCCCATACATATTGTTAACATGTGGGTCAATTTCTTTGTAGCTTCAGGATCACAACATAAGGAAACAACATAAGAAATCACTTGGTTTTCTGATTCGACCTAGTGGTAAGTGTTGGGTTGCATTTCCTCTTGCACTTTGCATCACATCTCTTCACTCACTCATTCTTCTTCCATTTTCTTGTGTTTTTCCTACTATAACTCTTCATGCCTATGGGTTTCATCCAACGATTTCTGTGTTGCACGTTTTTTTTCTTTGCACATGCAGGCTTCCTCCAATGACTTGTATGTTGCTTGTTGTAACTCTTCACGTGAACGAGATTCCTCCAATGAACTCAATGTTGCATGATGTAACTCTTTTTTCACTTTGTCCTCTTCTAGATCCCTTTGTGTGTCACACAAGAATTTCTTCTACTTCATGGCGTCAAACTTGGGAGGTTCCTGCATTGATTTTCTAATATTTCCTTCTACATTTTGACTTGAACTTTCTCCTCATTGAAGGTCCATTCCCATCTGAATTCCTCCTTGGGTAAATACATGTACATTGACTTATTATTTTAGATTCTGACCTTTGCATGGATCCATAGTCACCATATTGCAATGTCCCTTCTTATCTTCCCATTTTCCAACAAGTCTAGGAAATATTCCATGACATGATCTATGCTATGACAACATCCACAAAGTGCGCATGGTTTGGTACAAAAACACGGAAAGTGGCCTACTTCACCATAGTTAAAGCAGGTAGGTGGTATCCCCCCACCATCACCGTATCCTCTTCTTCTTCCTCATCCATATCTTCCTCTCTGGCTTGCTTGGTATCCTCCTCTCTGGATTTCTTGGTATCCTCCTCTATCAAAGCCTTTTTTGGTACCCTTATGTTCTTCTTGGACCCAAAAAGTGTCTGCAATGTGTTCTTACATCAACTGTAGCAACCGAAAGTTGTTCACATCATGGCCCACGAATTTGAAAAAATAGAAAAAATGGAGTATGCACAATCTTCTGATACTTATGTAGTGTTGGTAAATGGGGAGGTATATGGCCCCATTTCATACAAATCTGACACCATTTAGTTTGTGATATTGTTGGGAATGGATTCAATGCACCCATTGCTGTGTAATTTCCCAACATCGGTCACTCATTTATGTTGTGACCTATAATGTGGCATATAGTACACCAGACATTCATGTGCACTGCCTTGGCCTTATCTATATCTTGTAGCTGCATGGTGAGGTTTGCGACCTGGGATAGTTCTTGCTCTATCCCTAGTAAAGTCTCACCACCTCCTGATGTAGCTTCTAGGCACATTGAAATTTCCATAACCTCTGCTTGGGATATCACTTTCTATTGGGTGAGGGGAACTTGAATATGAGGGAGTCCAATATTAAACCATTCTCTATGGTTGACGCCTTGAAGTTGAAACGTCATCCTATCCAACAAAATATTGAACTGCTGGTCATAATTATATATGGTTTCACTAGATAATTTCTTGATCTCTTTGACTTCCATGATGCATTCTAATTATGAATTAGGTTTATGAAATTCCCTAAGTAGATCTCTCTTTATGTTTGGTAAGAATTTGAATTTTCCCATTGGTGTAGTGGACTTGTACTTCATGTACCACGTCAGAGCTCTATCTCTGAAGGTAGTCTCCAACTACGTAATATTCGATGCTTCATATGTGATTCTATTCATAAATAGTATAGATTCACATGTGAATTAGTGCTGCACCGCATCGTCTCTTCCTGTCCCATGAAATGCGAGAAGCCTTAGAGTTGAATATTTGTTTTCCATAATCGATATAGAACCACTTCTTCCTGACTAACTATTTCTTGGTGTTGATGTTGATGCTCCTCTTTATGAATTATTTCCGACTTCGACTTCTTATTCACCCATGTATTATTATTCTCTTGCTTCAACTCTTTCTTCTTCTACTCTTATCTATACACTTTATTCATTTCTTTCTTCTTGGTGACAATTGTGCAAGGGGGGTGGTTCAAAGAGGGGGTTCCTACAAAATCTCTCATCTTCTTCAGTGAGGGATCCAAAATATCTCTCTATCTATAGCCACACAATCCTACTCATAAATGCTAAGGCATCTGCCCCTTCTTGGAGGGATCCATAACTATCTTCTATTGCTTCTCTATGCTTTATCTTCCTTTGATGTGACTGCCTCTCTTTCTATCCAAGGGGGCCTGACTTTGTGGTACTTGTCCCTACTCCCACTACTTCTAGTATCCTCTATTGATACCTTCCTCATAATGCCACGTCTCTTTGATGGCCTCTCTTCTTCCGTTCTTCTCTTTGGCACAAAAATTTCTCCCACGTAGCCTCATGCTACGATTCATTTTCTCTTCGTCTCATACCTGAATACTAGTTATTCACCCCTTGATTTCTCTTATCCACTTATTTGCTTGAATTTCCTCCTTAGATATTCTCTTATTGTGTATCTCTTGGATCTCTTTCTCCCCTGCTCTTCCGGATCCATTTTTGGCTCACCTCATCTTCTCTTTTCCTGGATCCCTTCTTCTTGATCCATTCTTTCTTTCATTTCCCCCCTTATTTCCATCCCCCCCTTCTCACAAGGGGGTTTACTTGGAAATCCTATCGGGTTCCATGTGCATTATCCCCTTCTATACAAATAACATCTTTATCCACAAAGGAATCTCTTCTAGTAGTCTTCTTCTAGGGTCGACAAAAAACTTCCTTTCAAGAGTGTTGAAGGATACATTGCACTCAATAGAAAACTCAATGATATACCCTTCCTTACCTCAGTCGAACCAGAAGTCGTCTGCTCTAGTCCACTTAGTATCCATAGTTTTTAGCCTATTGATCATATTCTAGTCCCACATTAGTGATTCTTTCCCTCACCAAGCAGAGTTAATATCTCATCGTCTTTCTATCCATTCATGCAATAAATATAGAAACTTAGCAACAAAAGTTTCATGTAAATCCATATAGATGTACCTTTGTTTCCATCACTCAAGTTTGATCTACAAATTTCTGGTCCCTCATCACTTGAATCCATCCTCCTTTTTAGATATCCAGTCTTGTATATCCTCTTTTCAGGGTTTCTACCTCATTGTTTTCTTTCAAGATCTAGTACAAAAACTTCAAGTCTCGACAACAAAACCATTTTTTGGCTCTTGGAGGGGTTGTTAGACCTAGGCTTCAATAGGATTTACCAACAAAAACCCATATGCCCCATCATATTCAATCTTCAAGGTTCGAAGAAGGTCTCACCTTGTTGCATTGTTGTATTTTTTGCGGTGATAGAACAATCATCCGATTTTCAATTCGAGGTGGATCAACTAGGTGATAATTCGACCAAAAAGTTAAGTCAAGTTGATGGTTAAGTCGAAGGTTGAAGTGATCGACCAAGAAATTTGAAGTCGAAGTGATTGATAGGAATTCAAAAGGTCAACCAATAGGAGGTCGAGTGGTAGCCGACTGAAGATCGACTGTAATAAAATCCCAATATTCACAGGTTTTTCAACCTAGTATCTACGTGGATATACAACCATGATTGGGCGCCATGATTTAGTGTTTTACATGTTGTAAATACTATAAATAAGGTGAATTGTAATTGTATTAATTTGATGTTCATGTTAATTTTTAATAATAGGTTGTTGGTCATGTAGATGTAAGCTAAATTGGCTGTAGGATTGTTCTCGTGTAAAGAAAGAGGGTATGCTGGTGGTTTTTTCTTAGGTGTATGCCAAGGTAATAAGACAACAATGAAAAAGATGCTCTAGGAATGTTGGTTTTCCTAGTTTAGGTTTCCAGGGTAAAATCTTTGTGTACTGTGTGTATTTGTCATTAAATTTCAGCTTAAATCTGTCTTTTCTTTCCTGGTTGGTTTAGTGTGAGTATTTATTTCTCATCATTTGGTATCATAACTTGCAGTTGTTGATTTATACAAGTTTTATCAGATCAAGGTTGATTATATCTTGGATATGAGATTTTATCATAGGGTTTTTACTTGTGTAAATACCAACACAAGATCCCCAAATCTTGCGTAACTATGGAAGAACCTACCACTATCACCTTAGTAATAAATTACCTCATTTTAGTGATGGAAGAGGTCCAACACAAGGGAGGCTTCCCTGGTGACCTCAAGGGATCAAATGACAAGTTTATTATCCAAGACTACCACCCCCTATCTTGATCACAAAAATATTGGTCTAGGTCACATAAAAGAGGAGGTTGGAAGATGATTTGAGTACATCACCAGAATAAGAACAATTTGAAACACACACACACACACACACAC
>ML779647.1:169469-186268 GCA_009831015.1 Picea engelmannii | reverse complement strand
CACACACACACACACACACACACACACACACACACACACACACACACACACACACACACACACACACACACACACACACACACACACACACACACACACAATTTCCAAGTCAAAGTATGCAAAACTATCCTCTTAGGACACTAGACAAGAAAATCTACAATAGCTGTTACAAATTTTCAACAATAAACAATTATATGACAACAATAAATGATTTGTAACAACAACAAAAAATAGTGCTAAGAAATGCAACAACTGACCATGAAAACTTAGCATACACCCACTAGTATATTATCCAATTGTTAGAGGAAATTTCTGAATGAGTTAGGCCACCTTTATATGAGTGTATGTAGCAAATTAGAGTGATTTATATGGATGTAGAAAACCTTTTATAACCGAAACAAGAAATTTAATGAATTTGCCAATGTTAGTGTTAGTACACTTAGTAGAGAGCTTGAGAGTTTTAAAAGAGAGTGTTTATTAATCATTTCACCAAGATAATAACTTCTTGGATCAATTCCTTTTTAGGGTATGGAGTCTTATAAAGAAACTAATCTTGAATATTAGCTTATTTGAAACCAAGAAGTAGGATTCAAACCCTAAGGTGCAAGCACATTTGGGCCCTAGAAACAGTTTCTCCCTTCTTGTAGCTTCAACTAGGTCAAAGATCAATTATATAGGGCTAAAATCCTAAAGTGCTAGCACTTTAGGGATTTAGGGTTCTAACCCTAGAAATGAAAATATTACAAATTCTAGATAGATATCACCTTGTGAGAGGAAGAAAACCTTATTTTCCTCTCTTAGGGTTTCAATAAATAAGACTTCTTGCAACAAATTAGCAATTTCACCATAAACATTAATAACATCAAAATAAATTGTAGAAACTCACTTCATCCAAGAAACCACGAGATTTTCACCCTAATTGCTGAAATATCCATCCAAAAATAACAAAACCATCCATAAGACACCTTCCAAGCATAACACATGCGAGAGAAGAGTTAGTTACCCCAAAGAGGGTGAAAATTTCAGAAGTGTAGTCTCATAAAGGTGAGAAGTGATGATCCTAAAATGAAAGTGAGGTTTAGCCTTTTTATATGAGGATAACATCACATATTGGTCCACATGATTTGTCAACAAAAAAATACAAGTGGGGTTGACCCCTCATTTGACCTTTATAAATGCTAAAAGTGCAAAAATAAATCATAATAGCCCACACCTATTAGACATCAAGGCTAGGTAAGGTGACATCATGCCTAAAAAGGCTAAGGTAGGGCCTCCAAAGGCCACATGGAATCCTACAAGGTGAAGTAGATGTAAAGTGAGGTGTCTCCACACCCAAGGTCATGCCAAATCATCTCAAGTACCCATCCATCCATCAAACCCTAGCCATGTCAAACCCTAGAAGGTGACATCATCACCATAACAGGGAAATCATCCAAGGGACAAGGCCAACGTCCATGATTTGGGGACCTGCATGTCATCTATGCACTATCTCTGAATTTCTGTTGCCGCAACATCCTTGATCTTGGTGAAAAATAAGTCCTGGGGTACTTTTCCCAGCCAGTGGGGCTTCCATCCCATCTATGTGCCACAATGACTAGATCTGCTCAAACCAAGCCCATTTTTCCATCGTTCAGGGTTCTGAGAATGTGACAGCCATTATTTGAGGGTGGTGAGTCATAAGATGACCCACTTCTCTCCATCATATCTGCCCAGGTCCTGCAATAAAGGAAAAATGTCCTGAGTACAATCTCATGATGTCCCTCAAAGAACCATGTTAGGGTTTGTTGGCGCTTGATTGGACACCATGATTCTCATATTTTTCCAACAAAGGAACCACTGTAGTCTAGAGTGATAGCATAGTAAACCTTCCACAAGGGAAGGAGGTCTCACCCGAAGCACCGCCAATACTTATGTGAAATGGAGCGAGGTTGAAGAAAATGAAGTGGTGGGAAGAGCACAACTGAACTAATCGATCACGGGGTTGGGCGGTAAATAGGAAAAACATAGTCTAAATGGAGTTACACAACACACACAATGATGCCTACTTCATACATGAATAGATCTATGGAAATTAAAGTAACCAGATAAATAAACAATGACATGTATGCAACGAAGTGATCCAAGATGCATAACAGAGACTTGCGCAAAAGAAGATTACACAATTCATCAAGATACATACACCATTTAACAAAATTTTAGCAGTCCAATCATCTCTTATATTCATATCATTTCATAACATCCAATACAAATTTCCGTTTCCATATTGTACAAAGAAGAGCATATCAACTATAAATTCAATACATGGTTTTCCCGCAACTGGTATCATCACAACAAGTGTTTCTAGTATTCGTAACTCTGAAATCAATACAATAATCGAGAGATAGAAAGAACAACAAAACACAAGAATGATAGTGATTCAAAACAAGAAACCAAAACAACTCATTGAGTAACTAATCCCATACTAACTTAATCCCAACCGGTTACATAACTCCTCGCTATCGAGTTTTTTCCGCGGACTTCTTTCTTTCTTCATTCTGGTGTTGTGCTTTCTTGATTCCGCCTTCTTCTGGCATTCTCTCGAATGTTCCAGATTCTTCCATTGTTCTTTCCAACTGGCTCATGTCTTCTTTCCATGCTGGAATTCTGATGCATCACTTTCCATTGGATTTCCGTTGCATTTCTCTATTTTCCTCCAATCGTAGCCTTCCACAAGTTTTCTATGATTTTCCCACAATACTATGATATTTCCACAAAATTGATTCTTCTCCAAAAACGGAGGGTCCAACAGGCCTTGACCACAAACCTTGACTCATCCCGAGTCAAGTCTTCATCTATTCGCTCTGGCCTCCCTCAAATGGAGGGTCGAATTCAGGGATGACTTGGACTACCTGCGGCCTGAAATTATCATACTGATCGACATGATCTTGCCACTTGCGTAGCATGATCGATGCTCACACAATGAATTCTTGTGTTGTGTTGACATATGAGACTGAGGGCTTCATTTCCATCAATGTTTTCCATTCAGATTCTGCCACTGCGTCAAGATATTAGATCTTGACGTAGGTGTTCTAGAGTATTGGCTTGAACTCATGGAATTCCTTCTTGGTAGCATGATTGGTGTCATGCAAAGCATCCATGCATTCATCATCCTGTTGGATTTCTGCAAATTTGGCACTTTTCTCAATGGGGTCGATGATCAACTTGACCTCCTGACTCATCTGGCATATTTGGGCTTGGAGGTCCTCCACTGATTTAGTGTGACGCTCCAACAGACCAACCCAGTCATTAACTAGTTCGAAGAGGTGACAACACTCTGTAACTTGCTGATGTAAATAACTATGCACAAAATATCCCTTAGCAACAACCTTGGATATTTCCTCCAACATCTCCTTGGGCTGCTCTCGTTCCTTTATCCTTATATCCTCCAATTACTGCTGGAGGTCCTGAGTCTTGTCTGCTACATGGGTCGATACTCAATGACAAGATCAACTATGTCTACTGGCGCAACCTGTCCCGGGTCTTCTAGGAGTTTAGGCACCAAATTGTGAAAGGTAGGCCAAGCGTCACTTAGCTTGGTAGAAACTGCTTCAATGGTGGAATCAATGGTTTCCCCCATGCCTCATTCATAAGATGTTGTTGCGTTAGCTGAAGTAAGTCTTTATTTCAATTGGTCAGCTTACTGTACTAAGTCTTCATTTGCATGTGTTACAACAACAATTATTTGTTCTAGATGATTGAAAAAATTCCTCACAAGTTGAAAAATTTGAGGTGTATCCCAAGAAGACAAATCACTACTCATAATATCCAGATCCAATGGGATATGCGTTGCAAGTGGTTGGCCACCTGCAATAGGTTGTTCAAAAAAATTGGGAGTACCCACACCTTTTGGGCCAAGAGTTTGAGATTGAAAACTTCTCGCAAGCCTGGAATGTACTTCTTGTGGTAGTGTGGTGACAACCCCTTGTTTCTCTAGAAAAATATCTAATAGAGCAAGACATTGTTGCGGGTTTTTCAAAAGTGGAGAGACTTGTTCCTTTAAGGAAATTGCGCTTTGTGTGGAATGGGTTTCGTCTTGGCCATTGAGTGGGTCATTGAAGGTGACCACGTCCATCTGGACTTGCGTTTCTGGCTCTGCATCTGGTTGATGACTGGAGATAGTCTCTGGGTCTTTGTCCAAAGGACCTGGGGCTTGCAAGACTTGGGGAGTGGAATGGTGCAAGATCCGCTCCCAATGGGAAGATGAAAGTATGGTCCCGACCCATCCCAAACCAAATGTGGTGCGTGTGGCTGTTGAGGATTGATTGTGGAATACTCAGCCATTGGGTAGCATTAACCATGTCTTCATGCCATTGTGAAAAAACAACACTGCGCACATCAGGATTGACAAGAAGTGACTTGGCATTCTAGGGATCGAATGGCTTAGCAATCCGGGTATTAGCTATGTGAGAAAGATCCCTCCCCTACGATGGCTTCCATTTCTACATTGCAAACATAATGAGTAGGTAGCCATGTATAAAATATGTTGTGCGGTCGTGAACATCCGCACAAGCCTGGAATATCTCTGTCAAAAAATACTGGCACTAATTCATCCTGACACCATTCTTAAGAAATTACGCGACTACTATGGCATCCAATGTGAATTAATTCTTTGTATAATTCTTCATCACTTTTCTTCTAATAATGTAGCAAGAACACCGGGTTTTCTTTTCTTTGATGAGCTCAATGAGAGCACCTCGACCTTCTTGTTGAGTGCTGTATTTTTCATATAGGTTTAGAGTACCTTTCTTGTGGCCATGCTTTCCTGATCCTTGGAACCCATCTACGACATCTTGTTGGTCCATGGATAACCCTGTCAACTGATGTATGTCCATGACATGGATAGGGTATCCCTTGTCGAGCCACAACGTGCTATTGTGAATTCGTCTGATAAAAAATTGAGTGCACTTGAAAACCTCTACAGTGGTGCAAAACACTGGTAGGTCACTCAAACTCATTAAGGTACTTGCTCATAGAGGTAGGAAGGTCGGATTTCACTCCTAACTCATAGTGGCATCTTGTAAAAGAATGCAATCCATAAAGTCATGGATGGCCATTAACGAGAATTGGACAAGATCCATGAATTCTACATCCATTAGACGAGTGTGCTCCACCTTCCCATGGAGATCGTCGATGACTTGGAAACGAGGGTCAATGAATTCCTCAAGGACACCGGTTCAAACTAGTGCTACGGCCTGGGTAGAAGCTTTGGGGACAAACCCCTTACTGGTAGTGCAAACCATTATGGCATGGTCTCGACAATAAACAAAATGGATAGAGGGATGAAGTCATGGGGATGAGTTCACAGGTTGCACAGGGGGCTTGAAGACTGAGTATGAACTTTGCGCAAAGAAAACAAAATAACCTTACCCGTTGGGTGATCAATATTTTTATAGACTCTAAGAAAAAGGTGACATGACAACATGCATTGAATTTCACAGGTTGAAAAGAAATAGCATTAACATTGGTAAGATCTGTTACCACAATGAAATCTGCGACGATGTTTGTGAAAATAAATGTATCAACTAAAAGTGGATGACGAGATGTTAGGAAAACCGGGGAAAGTAATGACTTCCCCAGTAGTAAAATGGAAAAGGGAGGATAGATGGTAACACTAAACATGACAGTTACTGATAACAATGAACAATTCAACAATAATACTAACTAATTTTAATGACTCATGTGATAGCGCATGGGAATGAACTTTAAATATGGGTGATGTTAGCTATAAAATGATGTGATGAAAACCTCCCCGACTACAAAGTGAATATCCGAGTTGGATGATATAGACAGGACAACTAGTCTTGAGAACACGTAATTGAATTGACGTGTGATCATACTATTGAAAGAAAATAAAATTGCAATACAAAGCAAAATCCTACCTAGGAAAGCCACTCCTGACACCTAGGAGGGCTGTGAAACCTAGCTTATTGAGAAATTGTATAGGGATTTAGGCATGCACCATTCACCCAACTAGGATAAAGGATACCATTAAGTTGCAAAAGTTTGATTGGTCTAGATTCACGTACCTCTGCAAGAATAAATGGTCCCAACCAATGAATTTGTAATTTACCAGGATGCTTATGGTATTTACTATCGTATAGGAGAAACTTATCTCCTTGCATAAACAATTTGCGTTTGATGTGACGATCATGCCAAGCCTTCTGGCGAGATTTTTCGACATTCTGATGAAAATCCTTCTGGCGAGATTTTTCAACATTCTGATGAAAATCTATGAGGAATCGTGCTTCATCTAGCTCGAATAACTCTACATCCCATTCCATAACTAATTCGTCGTCTGTCATATGAGTGACTCGCGCAATGTATAAGTTGGGTGTGATAAACTCAGCAGGAACAACAAATTCTCTACCATAAACCTGTTGGAATGGAGTATACTTGTGTAGTTTATTAGTAGTGGTTCTATATGCCCATAATACAATAGAGACTCTCTAATCCCAATCCCCCCAGTTTGCGCAACATACCTTAGTCAAGCCCCTTTCCAAAATTTTGTTGAACGCTTCCACTATCCCATTAGCTTGTGGATGGTAAGGGATTCGTTTATGGTGCTAAATCAAGAATTCACTAGTGAGGGTAGCTATAGTTCTGTTTATGAAATATACACCCTAATCACTAGTTAAACTACAAGGGAAGCCAAATCGAGTAATGATATTTTCAAAAATAAATCTAGCTACAATATCAACATAACAATCCCACACTTGTGCAACTTCATCCCATCGTGTAAGATAATATGTTCTTGTAATGATGTACCTTGCCTTGGAATGTTGAGTAGGTGGGTTTATAGTCCCAATGAAATCAACAACCCACTTTTCGAAATCTTGCAGAGCTCTGACAGGGTGTAAAGGTAATTCATCTTTGCGTGAGGGATTCCCTGCTTGCTGGCAAACATCACATGATTGGACATATTTTGTGGCGTCCTTGAACACTGTAGTCCACCATAATCCAACCTATAATATATTATGTGAAATATCCTTACCACCAACATGTCCACTTGCAACTCCACTATGGCACTCCCAGAAGATATTTGGTCTCTTGTGATTGAGTACACACCGTTTGAGAATTATATCTAAGCCCAACTTGTATAGTTGTTCGACAATGAGTTGATAATCCGCTACCCTGATTCCTAAGTGTCTTTTTTGAGTTGCGAAATATCCCTTAGGTGCTGTATTGGTCATGAGGAATACCACAATGTTTGACAAATATTTAGGAATAACCTCAATGTGGAACATATCTGCATCCAGAAGTTGATCGTCTAGGGCTTCACCTTTCTCACCAAACTCTAAATGAGAGAGGTGATCAGGCCCAACGTTCAACTTTCCAGGCTTGACGATAACCTCAAACGAAAATTCCTGAAAAATCAACAACCATTAATAGATTTTTCCCTCTAGGACAAGTTTGTTAACCAAATACTTTAATGCAAAATGATCAGTAAAAATATTGAAATGACCACCTAACAAATAATGTCTAATTTTTTTTAAAGAATATACCATAGCCAAACCTTCTCATTCAGTGGTAGTATATTTATGTTCAGCTTGGGAGAGATTTCGGCTAGAAAAGTAGATAGGATGATCCAGATTTCCTTTCCCAGGTTGCATAAGGATAGCCCCTAACAAAATGTTGGAGGCATTGATATGCACATGGAACTTCATGCCCCAATTGGGGACACTAGAAATGGTGGTTGTACTCAACTTTTCCTTCAAGGTGTCAAATGCTTTATCACAAACTGAATTCCAATGAAATCCTTCAGATTTCTTAAGTAATTGTTCCAACAGTGCTGTGGTACTCGTGTAGCATCTGATAAACCAATGGTAGTATCTGATATGTCCCAGGGTAGTTTGAAACTTCTTTACAGAGGTAGGAGGAGGCATATTGAGGATGACTACAACTTTTTCAGGGTCCACCAACATTCCTTCTCTACAAAGGATATGGCCAAGAATATTCCCAAATGGTACGCAAAAGATACAATTTTTTAGATTGAGGGAAATCTATAACTGGCAACATCAATCCAACATTAGTTTCAAGAGACCAATATTCTCTTTCAGTAGAATATATACCGTCCAATCATCCAAATAGACTTCAATAAATTTATGGATGAAGTCGCAGAATGTGGAAATCACGATCCAAGAAAAAACTACTGGGGTAGTCTTGAGCCCAAACAACATTACGTTGTAAGTAAGTGACCCCCACTTTGTCGTGAATGTATTTTTCTTCTTATCCACTTCTACAATCCTTACCTAATGATATCGAGAAAATCCATCAGTAAATGAATATGCTTCCCTACCCGCAACCTGATCTAAAAATTCGTCACTGAAAGGAGTTGGAAATGAGTCATGAACAAAGGCATAGTTCAAGCTCTGATAGTCAACACAAACCTTGATATCCTCTGTACATTTTTTACTCTGAATGACAATATGTGTGATCCACTCAACCTCATCCACTAGGAATATCAACCCATCTGCAAGCATTTGATCAATCTCCTTCTTGACCTTTTCTTTGACTCTGGGGTTCAGATGGTATGGTCGATGCTTAACAGGTTTCACGTCAGGATTCAATTCAATTTTCATTTCTCTTAGATCTCCCTTAATTCCATTTGGCTCCGAGAAGCTGGTGGGAAATAGGTCCTCATATTCCCTCAATAGGGCCCGAATTTTAGTCGTGGTATGTTTGTCCCAATAATCCCCTATAGAGGCTAGATTGGGATGCTCCATAGTGCCTATATTAACCTTGCACAACTTCATAGGGTTAGTGTAGGAGCTACTAGCTTCATGAGAAATGGTATCCCCAACAATGCTAGTGCCTTCAAATTCTTTAAAGGATAGATGCCTAAGGTCTTGTAAATATTTAGGATCATTTGGGGTGGTATCAACCTTACTACAGTAAATAGGTAGTGGCACAACAACATGATTTGTTAGCTCAAGAGATGGGTGAAAGCTAGAAAAAAGTAGGTGTTTATGCACAAAGAAAATTACAAGGGGATAGGTGGGTTTTAACTTATGTGAATAAACATATTTTTATTTGTTACAATGCTAAAGTAAGGTTGGGGGACTTGTAAAAGATAAATCCTTGCAAAATTGGTTTTGGAGGACATCCCAATAATGGGGTTTTCTTCAGGTTTATTCATGTATATACCAGGCTATGGGGATTGGTCCGAGTGAATGAAAAAATTGGTGTACACAAAAACCCCAGGGCAGTTGCGTGGTTGTCCATACTCTAACACAGTGCACAAAATGCTCCTGTGGATATGAAGATCCATCATATGTGTCGAGGGTAAGAATGAGAGTCTTCAATTTTTGGTATTGATCGTCTTAACTAACTTGGGAAAGAGGGATAAATCAATGTTGTAGGTAAAGCTTGATATCCTCTCATGAAGGTAGGTTACTTTTGTGGGTGGCCCACGAATGACATAGGGAGGATCGCAAAGCGATATCAAGTGCTGACATCCTCTGTTCCACCCCAACATTTTCTTCCATTTCGACCAGAAAAGCATGTAAATCAGAGAGTCTGTCATATAATGGATGGTTGTGGATTTCAGTTCCAATCCACCCAACTCCTCGAATAGTGGCGCATTGTCTTGATAATTTTTCATAACACCCCTGCTGCCAGTTTGCGAAAGTGACCTCTAAATATTCCCCGATAGACTGAATACTTCGCCAACTGATTGAACCATCCACAATAGGATTAATGTAGTTTGCACGATTGCCTTTAGTCACAGTATAGAGATGATCCAAGACACCAGGATCCATGTTTTCTTCCGAAGGTTCGATGGATTGTGGTCCTAGGTATGGATCTAAAGGTTGAACCAATTTCATACCATCCTCTTCGAAGGTCATGGATTCTTTCTTCAGGTCGATCAAGGCATAATTGTCGTATTCCCAATCAATTCCAAGAAAGGATAGATATGGATCCTTCTCCCCCATGATCTCAATGAATTCAAAGTCAACAATAGTCTTGAATTTGGATAGATACACTTCCACATTTTCCAACCTCCGTACTGGGTAAATACAATACTAGTTCTCCATGCGCAATTGAATTAGGGAATAGACCAACATGGGTTTTCCCATAGCTTCCCATGTTTTCTTTGGTAGGATATAAACATATGAGCCCAAATTTAGCATGGCATCGTTAATTTCATAACAATCAATATGGGAATTTAGTCTGAACTCGTGTCTCGACCTCTTCTTTCATCTTTTTGTTCGACCTACATTCCTCTCAGGCATATTAACAACTATAGATCCCTCTACACTGCCCTCAACTCCCAGGGCTCTGCTAATGGTGTTCCACAAATTCTAGGTAAGGTGTTCATAATTTAGGATATCAAAAAATAATTGCTACCATAAGGAAATAGTGTTGTTTGACTCATATGATGGGACCTTGGATGGGACCAAATTTTATGCAACTTGACAGGGAGGGGTATTGCTTGGAATCACAACTTCTGGGATCGCAGAGTTAGACATATGGCGGAACAATTCTACTTCATTTTGAAAAAATTCCTTTTGTTTTATAGGATCATATGGGGGTTTAGGAACTACCTTTTGAATCTGATCTCGATCAATATGTTCAACATCGACACCCATCTTTGTGCCTCCCCTTTTTATAACATGAATGTTGGAATGCCTCTCTTTTGCAATTGGCCTAGGTTCTAAGTTTATTAAATTGGTTCCGCTTTGTCTTGCACGATCTTCCCATCATGCGATCAAGTCAGAAAATAATTAGTAGCATGGGTATTGTTTCGACAGTGTGTGTACCATGGTCTCCTCGAATGTGGGAAATCTCTTTCAAGGTGTCCCTGTTCGTCACAGTTGTAGTAGTGAGTGGGTCCTTTGCCGTTAGATTGACCTCCTATGAAATCTCCTCCGTCTGCAACCTCCTCCAAAATCTTGAGGGGATTCGTCAATCCTTAAGGCAGAGAAGTCTATTCTATCTATAAGAGCATATAAAGCACGACATTGCTTGGTGGTACGGGTAGTCGACTCACAAAATTCACGGTGCATTGTATTTGGGATAGATGTGTATTTTTTGTAAAATGGAGCAGTGTCTTGGAGAATGTCCATGGTGTCCGCATATCTCACAATAATCATTTTGTTGACCCCCTTTCTATTTCGAGAACACATGGAGTTTCACATGTGCATGGAATGATTCCACATTCACAACTTGCACAACAATGCTTGATGGTTCGACTAGTGGTGGAGGCATAGGGTGGCTCACAACTCCTCCACCCCACGATCTTTGAAACTTTGTCATCATATGACCTTTGGTGTAGAAACTAGTGCACCAAACTTGTGGTTGACCTCTTCTAGGTAGGGCCAAATCCTAAATTTTCTTAGCCAACATGAAATTCTCGATTTGGAGTTGCACAATATTATTATCTTCTCGGGATCTTATCATGCGCAAATTTCAAGGGTATCTGACCATTGCTTCAATTTTCATGGCCCATTTTAATGCTTCACCCAAAGTGGCTAGTCTTTGTTGAGTTAATGGAATCCAAGTCAAGGGAAAAATCAGTTGGATAAACCATTCATGCTGGTGATTCTCCTGAATAGGGTTTTCTAGCTTCCTGATTGCATATTTAAATAGTTGGTTTTAATCCCAAGAAAACTCCCCATCTCTCTGCTTGATCTCCTGCAACTCAGAGAGGGTATGCTGTTTAGATTGAGGTAGGAAAAACTATGCAATAAATATCTATTTGACCTGAGCAAGATTAAAGGGATGTCCTCAGGGAGTACCTTGGGGATTCTTGGGATCAATGGACTTCATGTACCATTTTAATGCTCTACCTCTCAATGTGGTCTCGAATCCGATTAGTTTATTGGCATCTAGAATTCTGCGAGACCTGTAGATAGCCTCACATAAGAACCAATGTTTCTCAACATCCTCATCCCCTTTACCCAAAATTTTTGGGTATCGTGTGAGTGAGATTGCAAGTTGATTTCCCATCTGAGAACTGATGGATCGTATCAATATAAATCTTGATGATCTTGGATATACTAGAGCTGAAGAACTTGCTCGACTTATGATACTACTATAATTCAAACTTATTGTATTATAGCTGTGAGAAAGAATAGAAATTATTTTAGGATTCAATGTAGAATTTACCAGATTTGTAGAAGGCATTGAGGGTGGGGGTGATCCAAGGCTAGTTTCTTTTCTTTTGTAATGAAATTATTTAGTTGGATGGGGGGGGGGGGGTCACGTAGTTGTGAAACATTGTGCCATTTCCTTGACGAGACTCAACATATTTTGGTGTAGTAAGAACTGAGTCTCCTGAAGCTCCTTCAAGTGTTATGACTGAGTCTTTTTCTCATGAAATGGTGCCGATCCTAACTACCTCATCTATCCTAACTCTTGCTCTTATTCTTCCTTCATATCTTTCATCTTTCTCTCCAAATATTTTCTTCAACTAACGACTGGCCAGTCTTCCGCGTATCTGCAACTCCTGCAACTTCTCCAGTTCTTTCCTACGATTGATCTTGAGGTCAACCATCATCTGTGACTGATCTGACTGATTCATCAAATTTCTCAACTTCTCTCACCAATTATTTTGATCCAGATTTATGTAGGAACATAATGAAATACATAAATACACATAAACGCAGAGATGCAGTGGAAATAAGACTTCATTTCATTAATAACAAATGACTGAAAAATGCTTACAGACATAATGGAAATAAACTAGCTAGGGCGCTGGTAGCTTATCTATGAGAAGAGATGTGGCGGCTACTGGCCTCTGAACTGCCTATTACAATGAGGCTTGAAGGCCTATATATTACTGAGAAACAATGGAAAACCCTAAACATCCAAAAACCTAACCCTAGGAGATGAAACGCCAGAATATGGGCCCCATTGGGGTAAATTGGTACATCAATTTCCCGGGGTCGTAACTTTGGCATACTATCTCCGTTTGATGCACATGATAGATCGTTAGAAATATCTATCCAAGGACTACACTGTTGACAGTGAATATCAAGTCCAAAACAGATTAATATTCGCTGGAGTATTCATGCCCAAAAAACGTCGTTTAGGGCCTCAAAACAACTACGGAAGTTCAAGACCCGAAGAACTGCTAAAAATAGTAAATTGTGCTACAATCAAGGAAACTGAAAAACTGAAATAAACAATGGTGTGGGTCCAAGTGGAATAGGAATGTGGCCACCAATATCCACCTGGATCATCTTTTCAATCATAACAACCCTTCTTAGAGTGTGTTCATCTATTGCACTTTTCTCACGACGATGACAACCCCCCATATTTCAAGAAATTCCATAACCTAACTCATGAAATCTTGACCTAAATAACCCTCCCCTCATGCGTAGAGGTTTACACTACCATATCCCCTGATGGAATAGGAAACAATCCTTCTTTTTCCAACAAAATCTTCATCCACAAAGGAATTTCCCACAAGAGTCTTCCTCGGGGGCCTTCATAAAACACTGCTTCTGCTTACGAAAAAGACTGGTGGGTCTCCACAACAAATTTGATGATGTATCCATCTAGTCTAGTATTGACCCAAAAATATACCACACCCAAAATTGGGTGATCTAATCGATGGAGGACAACTAGATGTGCAACATTCCAATGGAGCCTTCTCATTACACGATCTTTAAACTCAGGTGCTTCTTGTAATTGATTGAGCCACTGAAAGACTTCCTCTGGAAACCAGTTCCAAAATATTTTGTACTAATCATTGGCTGGCTTATAATAATAGAATACATCCTTCATAACCCTCAAACTCTTCTGTCGTAACTCAATTGATTGAAATATGAACTCGTCACACCTTTGTTTCTACCACTTGTCAATGTCCGACTTGAAAATATGATGTTGCATCCTCTGAAAGTTGTTGACAAGTCAACAAGAAATTTGTGTCTAATTTATTTTTCCCTTAAATAAATTTGATAACAAATATTAATCTATTATCTCATAATTACTTGAAAATAGTTAATTGAAATGGAAAATCAGTTAGCTATAGGAAATTCGAGTTCAAAGGTTGACTGGTGGGACATGAAATTCGAATTAGTTGTAACTGAGTTATTCGAAGTTGTAACCGAGTTATATGTGTAGTTGTGTGAGTTGTGAAGTTGTTTAACTCAGTTAAGTGAGTAGGATCAGTTGTACTAGTTGTAACTGAACTTACACTAGTGAGAGATCAATGAATTAATTATTAATTAATTCACAATCAGTGGTCTCACATGCAATTGAAGATTTACCACTGTTAACTACATGCATTTCAGATCCAGTGGAGACCCAATTGAGATAACATGTGAAAGGGATAGTTTGGCTATCAGTTATGATTTGAGTGAAGTGCACTCATGCAATCACACAAACAGTGGATGTGACCATGATGAATGCGCAACCTATGCAAGAGGAATTCAAATTCATTTGCAGGTTTTCCATTAGCAGGGATTGCGCAGAGGAGGCAGGATGTCTGGAGGAAGAGAATTGGCACATGCATTTGCTGATTGTATTGTACCGAGAGCTCTTGGATTAGAGTTTTGTATGAGATTGTTTCATGATCCATGATATACATAATATATGATAGTGGGGTTTTTATATTTATGCTTTCCCGATAAAACATCTGTGTTATGTGCGATTGATCTTTCTTCTTGATATTGCAATTGGCGATCGTGTTTTAAATTACACAAGAATATTTGTAGAAGTGTTTCTATATTTAACAGTGGCATATAATTGTTAGATCAGGAGAATACAGGAAATACATAATTTGTATTGAAATTTCTACATGGTATCAGAGCGTAGAAGACTGCAGAAGCTGAGTTTGTGACTGGATAGAATTCAAATTTGCAGAAAGAATTTCTTGGTGCTACAGCTGATTCAAGATCGAAATGGATTTCAATGGCTTGAGGTTAGAGTATGCACTCGAGGGAAGATCGAAATACATTTCTTGTAAAGACAGGATGGAGGCAGTACTCAAAGACAACGTCTTGAAGGAATTCATTGACAAAGATGTTCCTAAGCCAGATGCTGCAAATCTTGATGCATGGAAAAAGAAAATGGAAAAGGCGAGGAGGATTTTGTTGGAGGGAGTAAGAGACAACATTGTCTCAAGCCTCCATGGGAAATCCACACCACATTCAATGTGGAATATTTTTACGGATCTATTCCAAAACAACAACGACCATAGGAAATTGGCGCTCAAAGATAAACTCAGGAAGATCAAGATGGAGAAGGGCAACTCCATTCCAAAGTATCTCACAAAGTTTGTCCAATGTTGGGATGAGATGGGGAGTGTGGGAATAACAGTCGTTGATGATGATTTGGTGAGATTATATCTCCTAGGGCTTCCCAAGAGTTGGCACAATTATCAAGACTCTGTCAATGGAAGGGAAAACTTGCCAGATTGGGAACGACTATGGTCGGATCTAGTGCAGGAGGAGTTCAGACGAACACTAGAGATGGATCTTCATCAAAGCATGATGATGAAGAGGATTTTTCTTTGGCTTCCAAGGCAAGGAAAGGGAAGGGGAAAAAATTCCATTCAAAATCTGACTCTAAAGGAAAGAAGCTGGATTTTTCCAAAGTGAAGTGTTTTCACTGTCACGAACATGGGCATCTTGCTACTAACTATCCGCAGAAGAAGAAGAACAAGAAGGTTGTTGGAGATGCAACTAGTGAGGACCTTTCCTCACAATTTAAACTTGACTTCTCCTTGATTGCATGCATGGATTCAAGTGCATTGGGATCGATGTGGTATTTGGATAGTGGCACTTCCTTTCACATGATGGAAGATAAGGAGTTTTTCAGTGACTTGGAGGAGAGAGATCTCAAAATGCATATAGAGATGGGCGACGATGTATGATATAGTGCGACTGGTATTGGTACCATTACCTTTTAGAGGGAGTCAGGTAAACCATTTCAATTGAAAAATGTTATGCATTTTCCAGGTTTGAAGAAAAACCTGGTCTCAGTCGCAATGTTGGAGGACATAGGTTTCAACGTTGTTTTCAGTGGTGAATTTTTTTTTTTGCGACATAAAACAACAGGTCAAGTCAAGAGGATAGGGATTTGAGTTAAGAATCTCTACATGCTGGAGGTAGATGGCTGCACTTCCATGATGGGCAAGGCATAAAAAGTGGTGAGCCGGGATGAGGGAGAATTATGGCACAGGCGATTGGGCCATATTCATCATGGAGCCTTGAATATCATGCAACAAATATCTATTGGACTTCCAATGGGAACACTTTCTCAGTTAGATCAGTGAAAGGGTTGCACCATGGGAAAGTATGTAAAGTCCACCTTTCATGAAAAGGAGAACTGTGCTTTGGTGATCCTGGAGATAATTCATATAGACATGTGTGGAACTTTCTCAGTTGCTTCAACAACAAAACATAAGTATTATGTTATTTTTGTTGATGAATTTTCTTATAAACGCTGGATCTTCTTCATGTAGAAGAAGGATCAAACATTCTCAAAGTTCTGTGAGTGTAAAGCATTGGTGGAGAAAGAGTCATGGAAGTAAGTGAAGGCTCCGAGGAGCGATAATGGTGGAGAATACATCTCTAACAAATTCAAAGAATTATGCAACAAAGAAGGAATTGGAAGAGAACTCATAGCGCCTCATAACCCACAACAAAATGGGGTCACGGAGAGGAAGAACAAAACAATTGTGGGTGCAACATAAGCGATGTTGCATGGGGGCCTACCAATGCATTTGTGGATGGAAGCATGCAACACTGTGGTTTATGTGAAAAACCATTGTCCTCATAGAGTACTTGGTATGAGTACACCTGAAGAAG
>ML779647.1:97612-141329 GCA_009831015.1 Picea engelmannii | reverse complement strand
ATTAAGTACACCCTGTGGGTCGACCACATGAATACCGAGAATTCTACCAGAAATAATCCTTTTGATTTGGTGTATGGGTTATAAGCTCGCTTTCCTATAAATATCCAAATTCCATCATTACAAATATCCCAACAATTCAATACGTATAAAGAAGCACTACAAGGACAAATCGATCAGCTCATGGAATTGGATGAAACTCGAAGAATGGCCTTCAATCAAATGGAGAAGAATCAAGAGAAAGCGAAATGGAATTTTTATTGAAGGGAAAGACAAATGAATTTCAAGGAAGGGGATCAAGTCTTACCATGGGAAAAAATAAGAGAAAAGCCTAGGATGCATCAAAAGTTCGACAATCTTTGGTTAGGCCCCTACAAAATAAAGGAAGTTTTCGGGCCAGAATCTTTCTACTTATCCACAATAGAAGGGAGGAGGATGCCACTACCAACAAATGGATCTCTCGTCAAACATTATTTCCAAGGTGGCACATGAATTCTTCAGGGCCCATTCCCCAGGCAAGTCATCTTGCTTTCACCTGCATTTTCATCTTGATTACTCATATTAGTTTAGATGAATTTCATTTTCATTTTTCTCTACTTGCATATTGATTTCATGCTTAGCTTAGAAATTTTTGAAAAAATGTCAAAATTTTTCTTTTCTAGATTAATTTTCAATTTTGGATCTCTCTCTCTCTCTCTCTCTCTCTCTCTCTATATATATATATATATATATATATATATATATATGGATGAACTGTGATAGCACCACCCTAGATACTCTGATCCCTTTGTTTGAGTTTTTGGCAGGCACAAGTCTACTAGGAGATGTTGTAGTTCTCATGCACTCTACGACGAGCACATGTCCCCAGGTAGGAGTCAGATGTTATCCCCATTTTGTGGATAACTAAGGATATTATGTCTTGAGGCCCTCAGGTTGCAGATATGGGGTGTTGAGAGACTACATGACCAACAATATCCTTTTTCACAGATGGATACCCTTCTTACCACCACAGATGGTCGGAGATTTACAGATGGCATCCACCACATCAGCTGGATTCTGGAAGGAAGTAGGCCTTGCTACATGAGGTACACATCAATATTATGGTAAGAATCATTTCAATATTTAAGACATTTGAGTATGTTGTATCTTAGATTTCTCTAGATTTCATGATATATGCTTGGACATTAATCCTTTTTCCCTACTTCACCTTGGTGGTTGACATTGTGCCCTAGACAATGGTATTCCTTGGGGATGGGTTTTCTACTGGGGAATCCCTTGAAGAGACATCGTACCATTCCTGACCATACTTACCACTTTCCATCAATGTTCCCCCCATTTTCGTATCTCTTGGGATTTTAGGGTGTATTGACCCAAGAAGGGGTTGTCCCTCATTCTATGGGAAGAAGGGGTTGAAGGCCCAAAGGGATTGATGTTGGGTAAAATATAAAATCATATGTATGAACCTTCTATATGCTTTACCCAGGGATCACCCAAAAAAGAAATGAAACACTTATCTTGAGTAAAGGGGGACCCACAATAAAATATGATTAAAAATGTTTAAAGAGTTAGTTGAAAGATAAGAAGTCTCATCACAAGCCGACCTATCATGTCCATGAATATCTAGTGGTATGACATTACCATTATTTTCTTACCAAGCCAGGGTAATGGCTCTCAGTTGCATGGATGAGATAAAGGGGGTCTCATCATGAGCCAACCTTCTCATTTCCACTAAGTGTTTGTGGGTGACATTGCCATTATCTGGAAAACATGCCAGGGCAATGGCCTTCAACCTTTCCTTAAAATTATGAAAGAATGGAAAATAATGGGCTTGGAAAAAAGCGCGTTGCGGATGAAGGTACCATGCACCCTCTATAAAGGAACCCATGAATGAGACACTATGAACTCTTGCATGTCATGAGCCCTATGCTCATTTAGTCTTGACCCCAACCACCTCACCCACTTTACATGGATTAGAGAGGTATCTCTTAGAAACTATCCTTGACCTAGGGAAAGATCTACCTAATAGGAAACCTCGTCAACAATCCCATATTCAATCTTGACAAGTCACATAATGTCTTTCAGAAATTAATTGTTTGATATAGTGATCTTTGATGCACATGCTTAGGTGGATCATTTATTGATTGGATTCACTTATCATGATTTTTTGACTTGAGATCCTTGGAGGGCGTGCTTATTTGTCTTTGCAGGACCTAGTTGGTGGAAAGTTTTGGACGAACAAGCTTAGCTTGGGCTTCCATGGGGCTTGAATCCCACGGGTGGATGCCAAGGGCCCACATTCCATATGAGAAATATCAAAATTGGAAGGCCTTAAAGATGAATTGGACAATGTATCCTAGCCCCCACATGCCAAACGTTTTTCCTAAAAGATGTAAAACATCACATATAGAAGTATGATGTCACCTGGGGGGGTTATGGCTTGGTGGTGAGGTGACATGCATTGACACAAGGACATTTTGAATGATTCATGAAGGAAGTGGTCTTGATTCTTGAAAGGTGGCTTTGAGAAGCTTATCTAGTCTCCTCCATCACCAATGACCTCCTTTTAGTGCCAAAATGTCTTCTAAAGGGGTGGCTTCCTTCCAAATTAGTGTTTTCTTATGTGAAAAAGTGAATTTTAAATGAATTACTTTGTTAAGGGGGAAATATTAGGGATGTTGACCCCAAGTATTTTGGTTTACCCCTAAATATGTGGAAAATTCACCTTAGTGACATTTTGTATAAATAAGAGATCATAATATCTCATTTTAATATAACTCTCCCTCTTGTGAGAATTATTGGTCTGAAATTTTCGCTACAATTGGAGTATTTTGCCTCTTGTGCTATGGAATAATGCTTTTTGGTTATGGTTTTATGATGATGATGGTGCACTATATCTAGGAGGTCATTCTCTTTCTTTTGTGGAGGTTTACTTTTGATGCAGGAGCATCATACAAAGCTAAAAGCAAGCGCCTAGCCAAAGGAGCAGCTGGATGTGCAGATGGAAAAAGAGCATGTTTTTATGAACAACGTTTTGAATTTTGAAACTGAATCATTAATGTAATAAGCTAGGAGGAACGTACTCGCATTTATATCTTGGAGATTGTAAACATATCTGGAGAGGTTACTCCCATATGTAAAATGTAAAGACATTTATACGTAATTAATGAAAGTAGGTAGATTTGAATTAAGAGATTAGACCGTTTAGAGAGTAGGAGGGAAAACAGATATAGACACCCTCACCCTTGTATCATTGTATTATGAACATAATCATAATTGAGAGATGAAGCAAAGAGCTGTAGAGAATAACCCATGTACATGAGAAATTGAGTTAATATATGAAGCTTTGACTCAACTTTCATGGTGTTATGATGTTTACTGTTTACCTTTGTTAAATGGTATGTTTATAGTTGTTTATTCTCTCTGTTTATGCATTTGTTTCAATGTTGTGTTGAATGTATGGTTTCATGTTGAATGTATGAATTCTGCAAGAGGGGTAGAATGAGTTTCAATTGTTTCTCTTCCTGACAGATCTTGCAAGGAGTGCAGTGAACATCTGCAAAGTGTGCGTTGACGGGGTTCTGAGTTTTATCTCAGAAAGCTCAGGAGAGATAACGTTGTTCTCATTTCTGTTGAAGTGTAGGTGAAGCACAGAGCCGTGCAAGGTGTGCACAGGCTAGTTGAAGCCTTAGAAGTTATTAACTAAGGTGAAGGTGGAAGGAATACTGTTGCAAACAGTGCACAGAGTCAAGGACTCAAATAACCAGAGGTTATTTGAAATATTTTCGCAAGGAGTGTGAGCATAATTCCTTTTGGAAGTCTTGAGTTTGGAAGTGAAATATCAGGAGGGTTAGTACCTTTGAATAGTTCAAAGGGAGATGGGGATTGAAGCCGTCGTATAAAGGTTAAGTTCAGAAGGAGAACATTCAGTCGTTTGGGCAAAAGCCATTGAAGCGTGAATCGAGCGGTCATAATTCTCCATGGAGAGCCTGCGAAGTTGCGAGGACCGTAGGATCTAGTGGAGCCGTATGGACGGTGAGAAGTCTTCATGAAGGAAGTGCGAAGTTACGAGAGTCATTGGATTTGACAGAGTTGCAAGGTGGTTAAAGGCTGGAGGAACCCAACACCTTAGGATCCAGGATCAATGTGAACCGTTGATCGTATTTTGCGTGAGCGTTGGATCATATCGTGAATTTAGGGATTCGTAATTTTGGAGGGCTGGACCAAAACCTTTGGTTTCGCGAAGTCCTGAGTTTCGAGGAACAAGGAAGGAAATCTGAACCATTGGATCCAAGCTACGGGAGGATCGTCGGATCAGAACTTCCAACAGGTATTGCGTCTCGGAAGTTCGAGGTTTGAAATAAACTCTTTTTGACTGCATAAGTCATGAGCTTGCGAGTTGCGAGGGCTCATGCAAAACATGGCATATCCGCTTGGTGGGAACCGCATGGTTGACAGGTGGCATGACAATAAAACACCCAGAGAAAGGTAGAAGTGGTGACAGGTGGTGGACATGTGTTGTTTGGAAAGGGCGAACCCATCGTTGACTTATCGCGAGTCGCGGATTCACAAAGGAGGAGTAGGAGGAATCAACACTTCAACTCACGAAGTTGCGAGTTGCGAGAGGCGCTAGAGTTAGGCTCTAGCTGACGGTCACTTGAAGAAGTGCTAAGGAGAAGGGAGGTATACCTGTATCGTCATATCGGGTATCGAGAGTTTGGAAAATAGGAGTCGAGGGTCTTCAACCCACAAACTCATGATTTGCGAGTTGCGAAAGGTGCTTGCACTAAGACCCAGTTGTGGTCGCGTGAGGGTGAAGCTCATGCCTAGTACTTGTTCGCATAGGTGGGGTTTCAGAAGGACCTATGGATCAGATTTGTGAGGTTCCAATAGGGATCTGAGAGAGCCACTTCGGCTCAAGGAGAATTTAGAACGATCCTGTGCGGATCTCGGCCTGAGGGCAGGGGGTTTGCATCTGTTAGGGCAGGGGGTCTGCACCATTTGGTATTAGAGCTCAGAACAAGTTCTTTGTTTTCTATAGCAGAGAGAATAGGGGAACATTTTATAGCCATGCCACCGAGAAGAAGAGACAGGCCAATGCCAATGCCTGAGCCAGCAAGAGAAAGAGAAATGTGTGAGTTACGTGCCAGGCTTGATGCTATGGAGACAACACAAAGGCGCGTAGTCGACGCTGGGGATATCAGCGAAGCTGAAAGTGAAAATGAAGCTAGAAACGAAGGAGATGAAGTCGTAGTTGAAGACGCTGTAGATGAATGCCTATTCAGGGCTGTTGCTAGGATAGGTGCCAATGCAAAAATGGAGATTCCCATGTATGAGGGGAAATTAGATGTTGAAGAGCTTCTAGATTGGATTAGATATCTAGATAAATACTTCGACTATGAGGATTTCAAGGAAGATAAGAAATTCAAACATTCCATCACTAGACTTAAAGGGCATGTAGCACTATGGTGGGATGAACTACAGGCTGACAGACACTGCAAAGGCAAGTAGAAAATCAAAAGCTGGGATAGAATGGTTGCAAAGATGAAGGCCAAATTTATACCCAAGGATTATCAAATCACTCTGTTTCAGAGGATGCAGAATTTGAGACAGAAGTTGATGTCAGTGAAAGAATACACTGAAGAGTTCTACAAGATAAACATCAGAGTAGGTCATCAGGAAAGCGATGATGAAAAAATTGCCAGGTACATGAATGGTCTGCGATATGACATCCAGGATGAGATGAGCATGATGACCATCCAAAATGTGGAAGATGCTTATCATATGGTTCAAAGATGAAGAGATGTTGAGCCAAAAGCAAGGTCAAAGAGGCCGAGGCAGAAGTCAAGCTAGAGGCAAAACAATTGCCCAAGACAAAACTGAGAGACCTAAAGAAGAGGGAAATAAAACTCAACCTCACCATGAGAGAGGAGGAAGCTCACAGAGAGGGTAGTATGCTGATAGAAATAATTTTCCTCGAGCTAGAGGAAGAGGAAGAGGTAGAGGCGGTGAAGTAAAATGCTTTGTCTGTGGAAAAATCAGACATAAATCCTATGAGTGTCCAGATAGGAAGAAAGATGGTGGTGAAACTCACATTGCGGAAGCTCAAGGATGGAATGTTGAGGCAGAAGACGCTGAAGGTGGAAGGTCCTTGATGATGAGGAAAGTTCTCTTGAATCCAGAGAAGGAGGCAGAGAACCTAGCCCAAAGAAACAGTCTGTTTTAGACTGCTTGCAAGACCAAGGATAGGGTATGCAAGGTCATAGTGGACAACGGTAGCATAGACAATCTTGTATCTACAGAGATGATAGAAAAGCTAGAACTGGAGACTGTTGTACATCCAAGCCCATACAGAGTTTCATGGCTACAAAAAGGACATTAGGTAAATGTCACTAAACAATGTTTAGTTGAATTTAAAATAGGAGGATATAAAGATGAAATATTATGTGATGTCATTCCTATGGATTTTTTTCATCTATTGCTGGGTAGACTATGGAAATATGACAAAAACGTAGTTCATGATGGGAGAAAGAACACATACACCCTGGAGAAAAATGGTAGGACTCACATGTTGTTGCCAATTAAAGATAAAGAGGTGAAAACATAGATGAGAAACACTGTACTTCTCATGAGTGGGAAGGAACTTATTAATGAGGTTAAGAAGAAGGAAGACACACAATTTATTATGGTCAGGAAGCCCAAAATTGTTTTGACCAGTACAAGGATAGATGATTTACCAGAAGAAATCCAAGAGTTGCTGGAAGAGTTTGCTGATATAGTAGTGGATGAACTACCTCGTTCATTGCCACCTATCAGGAGTATAAGTCATCATATCAAACTTATACCTGGAGCCAATTTTCCAAACAAAGCAACATATCGGTTGACGCTACGGGAAAATGAAGAAGTTAAGAGACAGGTCCAAGACTTAATGGACAAAGGATTGGTTCGGGAAATCTTGAGTCCATGTGTTGTTCTGACAGTGCTCAGCCCAAAGAAAGATGGAGGCTGGAGAATGTGTATAGACTCAAGGGAAATCAATAATATTACCATCAGATACATATTTCCATTACCAAGGATGGACAACTTGATGGATTGCTTGAGTGGAGGAAAGTTTTTTTCAAAGATTGATTTGAAAAATGGATATCATGAGATCAGGATGAGAGAAAGTGATGAATGGAAGACAACATTCAAGACAAATGAAGGGCTATATGAATGGTTTGTCATGCCACTTGGCTTACAGAATGCGCCCAATACTTTCATGAGGCTGATGAACGAAGTCCTGAAGGATTTCATAGGAAAATTCATCATTGTATACCTTGACGATATATTAATTTTTAGCAAGACTGAAGAAGAGCACTTAAAACATCTAGTTGTAGTAATGAGGAGATTACAGTAGGAGAAATTGCTAATCAACATGAAGAAATCATCATTTATGAGGATAGAAATCATTTATTTGGGTTTTGTTATCTCTACAAATGAGCTGAAAATGGATCCAGAGAAAATAAAGGCGATTAAGAATTGGCCGTCGCCGAAGAGTGAATTTGAAGTTCGAAGCTTCCATGGTTTGGCTAGATTCTATAGGAAATTCATCCGAAATTTCAGTGGAATTAGCGCACCAATGATGGATACGGTGAAGAAAAGACATAAATCTTTTCACTGGGCAGAAGAAGCAGAGAAGAGTTTCAATCTGCTGAAGAAGAAGATCACTGAGCAACCAATTCTGGTTTTTCTAGATTTTAGCAAGACATTTCAGGTCAAGTGTGATGCGAGTGGGTTTGTAATTGGATCAATCTTGAGCCAGGCCAGTCGCATACTTCAGTGAAAAACTGAATGAAGTGAAGATTAAGTACTCAACATATGACAAAGAATTCCATGTAGTCATACAAGCATTGAAGAAATGGAGGCACTATTTGGTTCCTAAAGAGTTTGTTTTGTATAGTGATAATCGTGCTTTACAATTCGTGACTCAACAGGAGAAGTTGAACCAAAAACATGTTAAATGGGTTGAATTCATGCAGAATTTTACTTTTTTGATTAAGCATATTTCTGGAATTGCTAACAAAGTTATTGATGCTTTGAGCAGGAAATGTTTGCTTATGCAGGAATTCAGAGTCAAGAATTTGGGTTTTGATAACCTCAAAGAAATGTACAGGGATGATCTAGACTTCAAGGAGGCATATGAGGCATCTGAGAATCCAGTTCTTAGGGACAGAAGCCAGTGGAATGAATACATGATCCAGGATGGATTATTGTTCAGGGGAAATCAACTATGTATTTCGAAATGCTCCATGAGGGAGAATTTGCTGAAGGAAAAACATAGTGGAGGATTGGCCGGACACTTCGGTCATGATAAGACATTCTCAAAGTTGAATGGCTCATATTTTTGGCCAGGGATGAGGACAGATGTTAAGAAATTTGTGGAGAGATGCAAAATTTGCTAGCACATGAAAGGGAAAAGATAGAACATAGGGTTATATCAACCATTACCCATACCTGAAAGGCCATGGGACGCAGTGAGAATGAATTTTATATTGGGACTGCCAAGAACACAAAGAGGATGTGATTCAATATTTGTGGTATTCGACAGATTTTCAAAAATGGCACATTTCATACCATGTTAGAAAACCAGTGACGCAACTCATATTGCGAACCTGTTTTTCAAGGAGGTCGTCAGAATTCATGGCTTACCAAAGAGTATCGTGTCTGATCGAGATACAAGTTCGTACGGAATTTATGGAGGACCTTATGGAGGAAGTTGGGGACAAGTTTGTCTTTCAGCTCAGCATATCATCCTTAGATGGATGGACAGACAGAGGTCATGAACATGAGCTTGAGAGATTTGCTGATGAGCTTAGTGACTGAACACCACAGTCAATGGGATCACATTCTGCCACAGGCAGAATTTGCTTATAATGATTCGCTTAATAGAAGCATAGGGCAGAGTCCATTCCAGATTGTATATGGAATGTAGCCAAGGGGAGTTTCTGAATTGAAAGATTCAGAACAAAATGAATTCAGGAGTGCTAGTGCAGAAGACTTTGCAGAAGAAATGAAGGAGCTTCACAACTGAATCAAGGAGCGATTGCAGAGTTCGAGTCAAGAATACAAGTGGAGAGAAGATCAACACAGGTGAGAACTTCAATTTGAAGTTGGTGATCTGGTTCTTGCACATCTGAGGAAGGAAAGGTTCCTAAAGGGAACATATAATAAGATGAAGATGAAAAAGATTGGACCATGTAAGGACATAAGGAAATTTGGGGCAAACGCATATGAGATTGAATTACCCGATGGGGTCAGAATCTCACTGATATTCAATGTCATGGATTTGTACCCTTATAGAGGTAAAGAAGCAAGAGCATAAGATGAACAGAAAGAAATTCAATGGACAAAACAAATTCCTGTAGCTGAAAAGCCACAGATGGAAAGCATAATTGACAAAAGGATTAGCAAAAAGACCAGGAGAAAAGAGTATTTTGAATACTTGGTCAAATGGAAGGGACATCCAGTTGAAGATGCTAGTTGGGAAGATGAAGTAGAAATTCGTAAGCATGGACAGACCATGCAAGAGCTCATGAACAAGAGTTCATGAAAATTTTCAAGTGAGGGAGTATGATGCAGGAGCATCGTACAAAGCCAAAAGCACATGCCTAGCCAAAGGAGCAGCTGGACGCATAGATGGAAAAAGAGCACGTTTTTATGAACAACGTTTTGAATTTTGAAACTGAAGCATTAATGTAATAAGATAGGAGGAACGTACTTGCATTTATATCTTGGAGATTGTAAACAGATTTGGAGAGGTTACTCCCATCTGTAAAATGTAAAGGCATTTATACGTAATTAATGAAAGTAGGTAGATTTGAATTAAGAGATTAGACAGTTTAGAGAGTAGGAGGGAAAATGGATATAGACACCCTCACCCTTGTATCATTGTATTATGAACATAATCATCATTGAGAGCTGAAGCAGAGAGCTGTAGAGAAGAACCCATGTACATGAGCAATTGAGTTAATATATGAAGCTTTGACTCAACTTTCATGGTGTTATGATGTTTACTGTTTACCTTTGTTAAATGGTATGTTTACAGTTGTTTTATTCTCTCTGTTTATGAATTTGTTTCAATGTTGTGTTGAATGTATGGTTTCACGTTGAATGTATGAATTCTGCAAGAGGGGTAGAATGAGTTTCAATTGTTTCTCTTCCTGAGAGATTCTGCAAGGAGTGCAGTGAATGTCTGCAAGGTGTGTGTTGACGAGGTTCTGAGTTTTATCTTAGAAAGCTCAGGAGAGATAACATTGTTCTCATTTCTATTGAAGTGAAGGTGAAGCATAGAGCCATGCAAGGTGTGCACAGGCTAGTTGAAGCCTTAGAAGTTATTAACTAAGGTGAAGGTGGAAGGACTGCTGTTGCAAAGAGTGCACAGAGTCAAGGACTCAAATAACCAGAGGTTATTTGAAAGATTGCCGCAAGGAGTGTGAGCAAAATTCCTTTTGGAAGTCTTGAGTTTGGAAGTGAAAGCTCAGGAGGGTTAGTACCTTTGAAGAGTTCAAAGGGAGATGGGGATTGAAACCATCGTATAAAGGTTAAGTTCAGAAGGAGAACATTCAGTCGTTTGGGCAGAAGCCATTGAAGCATGAATCGAGCGGTCAGAATTCTCCATGGAGAGCTTGCGAAGTAACGAGGACCGTAGGATCCAGTGGAGCCATATGGATGATGATAAGTCTTCATGAAGGAAGTGCGAAGTTACGAGAGTCATTGGATTTGACAGAGTTGCAAGGTGGTTAAAGGCCAGAGGAACCCAACACCTTAGGATCCAAAATCAACGTGAACCATTGATCGTGTTTTGCGTGAGTGTTGGATCATATCGTGAATTCAGGGATTCATAAGTTTGGAGGGCCGAACCAAAACCTTTGGTTTCACGAAGTCTTGAGTTGCGAGGAACAAGGAAGGAAATCTGGACCATTGGATCCAAGCTACGTGAGGACCGTCGGATCAGAACTTCCAACAGGTATCGCGTCTCGAAATTTTGGGGTTTGAAATAAACTCTTTTTGACTGCATAAGTCATGAGCTTGCGAGTTACGAGGGCTCGTGCAAAATGTGGCATGTTCGCTTGGTGGGAACCGCGTGGTTGACATGTGGCGTGAAAATAAAACACCCGAAGAAAGGTAGAAGTGGTGACAGGTGGTGGACACATGTCGTTTGGAAAGGGACAACCCATTGTTGACTTATCGTGAGTCACATATTCACAAAGGAGGAGCAGGAGGAATCAACACTTCAACTCGCGAAGTTGCGAGTTGCGAGAGGCACTAGAGTTAGGCTCTAGCCGGCGATCGCTTGAAGAAGCGTTAAGGAGAAGGGAGGTATATCCGTATCATCATATTAGGTATCCAGAGTTTGGAAAAGAGGAGTCGAGGGTCTTCAACCCACGAACTCGTGAGTTGCGAGTTGCGAAAGGAGCTTGCGCCAAGGCCTAGTTGTGGTCACGTGAGGGTGAAGCTCATGCCTAGTGCTTGTTCGCACAGGTGGGGTTTCGGAAGGACCTGTGGATCAGATTTGTGAGGTTCCAATAGGGATACTAGAGAGCCGCTTCAGATCAAGGAGAATTTAGAACGGTCCTATGCGGATCTTAGCCCGAGGGCAGGGGGTCTGCATCAGTTAGGGTAGGGGGTCTGCACCAACTTTGGCATGTTAATGATGTTTCTTGAATGGTATGGTCTCTTTACTTTGTTATTATCATTTATAATTCAAGATAAGTTTTTTTTGGCCAAGTATGGATAGGGATTATAAGGATATACACCCCTATCCTAGTTTCCACCATAATTGTTAAGCTTTTAAAGTCATTTTGAAAGGGTTTAATTGAGGAAGTAAGAGAATTTACACCCCTCATCTTAAAACCCTGGCTAGGATACTTTCCTTGGGAAGTAAGAGGGTTTACACCCCCAAGGATTTAGTAACCCTAGATATTTATTTGTGACCCAATTAACCCATAACTTAAGGCACTAGTCTTGCATTGGAGAAACAAAATATTGCATTGGGAAACATCATTTCTTGTCATTTTTACTTCTTGCAACTTGGATTATGTTCTTTGTGCCTTGGGCACCTCATAGCCACCAGGGCATCCCCATCAAAGGGAAACTTATTGCTTCTATTATAAAATTTCATATTTAGCCATTATGGATGTAGAAACTCTAAATCATTTTCTTGAATAACTCCCTAATCAACCATTAGAATTTGCCCAAAGTTTGCACACTTACTCTTCTTGGTCTAATGCATTTATTGGAAAAGTTTGGAGGGTTTTCAATTGCTGATTTTCTTGATTTAATACATTGAATTTTACATCCATAAGGCTGATATAAGTTGTGGCAGACAAGTGTTTACAACAACCTTATCTTTTCAATCTAGAATATTGGTCTTTCATCTTGAGTTTAGCTAGTCATTAACTAGTCTTTCTCTTGTATCTTCTACTTGATCTCTAGAATTTATTTTGAATATTGCAATGCCATTTTATTGATGTTATACATTATTAATAAGATCTGGTTTTAGGGAAAACAAGTTTAACTTTCTTGTCCAAGTGATTATACTGCAATACATGCTTGTTTTTCTTGTGTCTTGGGCAGGTACTTCACCATTTGTAGGTTACTCAACATACTTGGAAACCCTTGGACCTTCCCAAGAATTCATTACAATCCTTTTACATCATTTAGATTTGACCTCTAGGGAATTCATCTCCATCATCCTCCATCTTCATCTCATTCCCCCTAAGGTCACCGAGATTCCCCTTGAGGTGACTACCTCACCTCAAAAGTGATGAGGACACCTGCCTAAGGTGACCTCTTAGTTGTCACCATTTAGTAGTTGGGTAAGACTTATCCCAACCTACAACTTGTGCGATAACATGATGCATGCATGTTTTCAAGGAAGAGAAGAACAATATGGAAAATAAGGAAGTCAAGTGTATTTTCAGGTACAAGGATGGAATGAAAGAATATAAGCTTTGGTATCATACATCAAGGAAAACAATGTATAGTAAATATGTGGTGTTCAAGGAAGTCGGTGGAACTTTCAATTCTTAAAACATTCAAACAGAAAAAGAACCAGAGAAATTGGTGTTTGAACTGAGGAAAAAAAAAGATGATTCATATGAGTCGACTAAATTAGATGAAGAGGTGGAACAATGACCTCTGGTTGTAAGGAGGTGTAAGCAAGTAAGAAAACCAGCTGACAGTTATAGTTTACCCATTTTTTGTTATGTATTTGTGTTATTTGCAACTGAAAAGGAGCCCAAGTCAGTTAGGGAGGCAATCGACTCAAGAAAGGCTAAACTTTGGAAGGAAACCATGGTTGAAGAGATGAAATCCTTGTACAAAAATGAGACATGGGATTTAGTTGAATTACCTAATGGAGGTAAATCCATCGGTAGTGAGTGGGTTTTCAATAAAAATATGAATGCAATAGGGAAAGTTGAGAAAATGAGAGCTCGATTGGTTGCGAAAGGATATTCCCAAGTTGAGGCTTGGTGAGAATTTTTCCCTTATTGTAAAATTAACTTCCATTAGAGAGTACTAATTTATTTGGCTATAGAATTTGATATTGATTTAGAGAAAATGGATGTGAAGAAAACATTCCTACTTGGGGACCTGGAAGAAGAAATCTACATGAAACAACCTAAAGGATTTGTAGTAAAGGGAAAGAAAGAGCTAGTGTGCAAGTTGAAAATATCCCTTTATGGTATACAGAAATTACCAAGGATGTGGTACCAGAAGTTTGAAACCTACATTATTAGTTTGGGATTTGTAAGAAGCAAGGCTGATCATTGTGTATATTTGAAGGAAGAATAAAACTGTTTCAGATATGTAGCTTTGTATGTTGACAACATTTTGTTGGTCAGAAACACCATGGATGCAATAAAGGAGGTGAAAAAGGATCCGTCCTCCAAGTTCAACATAAAGGATCTGAATGCAATGAACTTCATTCTGGGAATTTATATCAAGAGAGATCGAGTAGTTAGAAAGATTTGGTTGAATTAGAGGAAGTATATCAAAATAATTTGAAGGGTTTCAACATGCATGATTGCAAACTGATCAAGGTGCCAATTCTCATGGGAGAAAAACTAATGGGTGAACAGTGTCCAAAGACACAAGAAGAAATAGAGGACATGGCACATGTACCCTATGTTAGTTATTTTGGTAGTATGATGTATGCAATGGTCTACACTCGACCAAATATTGCTCATGTAGTGGGAGTGTTGAGAAAATACATGTTGACACTTGGGAAAGAGCACTAGAGAATTTTCAAAAGAGTGTTCATGTATTTTTGTGGCACAAAAGATTATCATATATGCTACCAAGGGAAGGATAAAGATGAAAATGAAGTAAATGTCCATGGATTTTTCGACATCGACTGGGTTGGAGATCTGGATTGATGAAGGTAAACCAATGGATATGTGTTCAAGATGTTTGGTGGAGCAATTAAATGGATGAGTAAGTAACATGCAGTCGTAGCCTTGCCAACAATAGAAGTTGAATACATGGAAACCACTCATGGAAGAAAAGGAGCAGTATGGATGCATCGACCATGTTTAGGGATCGGGTTTGAGTAGAGAGTTGTGAAGCTAAATTGTGACAGTAAAAGTGAGATAATTATGGCAAAGAACCTAGCGTATATTCCAGGATGAAGCATATTGATGTACAATACCATTTAATGAGAGACATGGTGGAAATAAAGAAGGTGTTGCTGGAGAAGGTAGACACTTTGGAAAACATAACCGACTCTTTGAATGAGTCTATGAGTGCCATGAGGTTCTCTTGGTGTAGAGAGGCAATGGGCATTGTTTCCCTAGGTCAATGAACATATGTTCATGTTCTCCTGTATCAACAAACAAGACAAAAAGTGGGATAATGTTGGGTTGTTATATTATTTGCAATGATAAAACATCCATCTGATTATCTAGTTGAGGTGGATCAATTGGGTGATAAGTCAACCGATGAGTTAATTTGAGTTGATGGTTAAGTCGAAGGTCGAAGTGATCAACCAGGAGAGCTAATTTTGAAGTGATTGACAAGAATTAAAAAGTTAAAATGATAGGAGGTTGAGTGGAAACTGATTGAAGATTGGCTGGAGATTGACTAGGAAGTTGACTAGTAAATCCACTAAATTAGACAATAAAAAAATCCTGAGATTCATGGGATTTGTATCCAATCATTTGCATGGATCTGTAACCATTCTTGGGTGCCATGATTTAGAGTTTTGTATGCTATAAATCCTATAAATAAGGTGCATGTAATTGTATTAAGTTGACATTTACACTAATATTTAGAAACATACTGTTATTCATGTAGATGTAATCCAAATTGTTTATAGGGTTATTCTTGTGTAAATCAAGAGACTATAATGGCGATTGTATATTAGGTGTAGACCAAGGTTAGTCATGTAACTCTTTATTCATTGAGTTAATTTGAGTTTATGGTTAAGTCAAAGGTTGAAGTGATCAACCAAGAGAGTCAAATTTGAATTGATTGATGGGAATTCGAAAGGTCAACTGATAGGATTTTGATCGACAATCGATTTTGAGCGACTGGAGATTGACTAGGAAGTTGACTGGTAAATTCACTGAAGTAGACTATAAAAAAATCATGAGATTCACGAGATTTGTATCCAATAATTTGCATGGATCCGAGACCATTCTTGGGTGCCATGATTTAGGGTTCTGAATGCTGTAAATCCTATAAATAAGGCACATGTAATTGTATTAAGTTGATGTTCATGCTAATCTTTAGCAACATGTTACTATTCATGTAGATGTAATCCAAATTGGATTTATTGTTATTCTTGTGTAAATCAAGACAATATAATGGCGATTGTGTCTTATGTGTAGACCAAGGTTATTCATGCAACTCTTTATTAATTTAAGGAATAAGACAACAAGGAGAAAGACACTCAAGTAATGTTGGTTTTCCCGGTTTGGGTTTCTAGGGTAAAAAAATTGTGTATTGTGTTTGTTTTTCATTTAATTTCTACTTACATTTGTATTTTATTCATTGGTTGTTTTAGTGTGAGTATTTGTTTCTCATCACACCCTAGACACATGAGAATCACATAGACCATAATTATTATGTTGGATGTGAAGGAATAACACATATATGAAATCTCCATCAACTAATCATTCATTCATTCAGAACTACCATAAGATTGTTGCACATCATAATGTGAACAATCATGCATTCAAACCGTAACTCATCACCATATAGAGATAAATATGCTTCAAATTTAATTGATTAAACTCAAAGACATGAAAATACATTCTCATACAATAGAAGCCGAAGCCTTCTAAAGAAACAAAAATGGTAACCAAAACAAAGACATACCATTCCATAACATCTTTCTCTTATTAACACACATTATCTTTGAACATAAAAAAAATGATACAAGACTAAACTTCAAGCTCTAGCTCATCTCTCTCTTACTAACTCTCTATCCACATTCACCTCTCTAGTGACCCAAAACCTAATCGATTAACTATTCACATGCACCCCCCAATATCTTTAATGGAGTGCGGAAATCAGAACTAACTTGCTAGCTCATCCACAACCTCGATCAAGAACAATCGGGTTGTTACAAAAACAGTTACAAATATTATAGAAGATATTCTAGATTTGGCTTGCATGCGATCTCTTTAAGTATCTTAAGCACAATAAAAAAATGATAGCGATCCACCGGGTCTATTTCCCATAGGTGGAGAGTTATAAGTAAAATATGCTGCAACTCCAAGATCGAGCCACTCTCTAATTATTTATACAGGCCCAAAATCCTCTATTAACAGAGCTCTGTAATGCTCTGTTCTCACACCAATCTCTATCGATGCTTATCTACAATAGTCAAATCCTAGCACTTATCTACAATTTTTAGAATAATGTGCTTAAAACCAATCACTTCTCTCTTATGATCTAAGATATTTCCTGTCCACATGACCAATGGTTGTGACCTGGCACTTATTCCCTTAAGCGCTAACTCATAGGTGCTAAAATTTTAGCGCTCTCATTTCATGTGATCAATGGCTATAACTGTGAGCTAAGATTTACAGATGCACACACTCAATCTAGATTTTTCATCTAAGACTTTCATGGGTGACTAGAACATATAGCAGTCTCGGGATGTTGGGACTTCACTCCCTTCTCAACAACCCAAATCTCCTGAAGGCTGCGATCCACAATGATTTGGACAATTGATCCCACTGGTGATCAACGATCATGATCTCTTCCACTACAATATAGTTCAATGATGGATCACTGTTGATCCATATCATGGATCCAGTCTGGACCATTGATTCTCCTTTATTTATAGTTCAACTCATGACGTTGGCCACCAAAAAACGTTGATCAGTCTGGAACCTTGCTTCCACGTGTCGTCTCTTGAGTGTAAACCTTTATGCCAGCATGAATGTTAGGGACCTAACCCCTTATGTAGGTAGAACAATATATTCCAATGTAATAAATGTCAATATTAATAAGGCCTTGCAATAAGGTAGAATAAATTGAATGTAAGAAGACCTAATAGAAGCTTCCACTTCTAGAAGGATCTTCCTCTAGATGGTTCTCTTGATAGATATATTTAGTATAAATAGGAGTCGAGGGTATGGGAACCCTAGCTTGGATATTATTGTAATAGAGCTATGCTCGACTGGAGGTTTCCCCCTAGAAGAGGCCCATGAACATTCTCTCAGTAATCGAAGTGCTCTTTCTGGTGTTATTTTTTTATCATTTCAGTATTATTGTGGTGTTATTCTAGTTATATTGTTGTTCATATGCCATTTCTAGCATTTTATTTCTATTCTGCATACTTTTTATATCTGGAATATTACAAGTGGTATCAGAGCACTTTCCTTGGTAGAAAATTGTGGGTTAAATTTTTTTTCCAGGGTAGAGACGTATTCCGATGTCTTTAAGTGATAGAGATATGTCGTTACATGCATAAACCCATGGTTGAGGGATTCATACACACATGAAATACAAGTGGTTCTTAAGCGCACATCTATTGGCCACCCTTGTAACCCTTGTTGGTACCCCTTCGAGTGATAGCGCATCAAAAAACACTTGTGTATGGATCAACCTAGATTTCCTGAAGCCCTCTTTAGATAAATCGATCGGCTGCTTGACTGCTATAGTGCCACCGAGAACAACACTCGGGAAGATACTCTCTATTACCTGGGTAGTTGGGTAGTACGTCTAAGGGCACAGTCTAGCCTCCTTAGTTAGTGCCCTGAGATATTGGGTCGAGTAATACTGTTAGAACCCACACTATATCAGAGAGCTATAGCACAGGGAAAACCCTTGTCTATAGAACCCTTGAATACCTAACCCTTGGGGACGAAAACAAAAAAAATAAAAATAAAAACAGACAAGACCAATTGCCTCGCGACTGTGTTTGGGTTGCCAAATCACTACACATTTCTTCCTGGTTAAGAATTTGGGCATTTCATCACTGCAGTATTCTTCAAATCGAAGTATAACTCCGCAAGTGTCAAAAAAAAAAAAAGGTCTGGAAATTTTTGCACCATTATTTGAGACCTATCCCATTGGATTTATCTCTTCGCCCTTATCACATTCATACATATCATTTTTCAGCAAAATTTTTGACCCCACCCGCCCCGTTTCGGTTCCCTCGTCATCATGGCCCATACCTGTAGCCAAGACTTGGAAGCTCTCCTCAATACCTTGCAATCTAATTTCACAGAGACCCAACAAGAAGTGAAACAACTCAGTGCCAATGTTTTTTCCATCAATACAACCATGCCGTCCTCCATCCCCGCCTCAAACGAGGAACTCAAACAAGGCATGACTACCCATCTTGAATATGTCATTTCGATGATCTTCACCAAGATGCATATCCCTACAGATAACCCTTTATCTGACCCACCCCCACATACCGAAGCTGAAACTTCCTCTCTTTCCCATAATTCTCAGCCCCATCACTTTCAGCGTGACCTACGCCTTTCACGGGTGGATGTGACCAAATTTGATGGCTCAGATCCCACTGGTTGGGTAACCCAAATGGAACATTATTTCTCTTTATACGGCATTAAAGATGAATTGGCCAAACTCCGATATGGTTTTCTCCATCTAGATCAAGAACATTGACAATGGTGAAAATGGAGAAAAACTTCCCATCAAAGGTATATTGCTTGGACACACTTTGTGGCAGAGCTTTAT
Source organism: Picea engelmannii (assembly GCA_009831015.1). Classification (NCBI taxonomy): domain Eukaryota; kingdom Viridiplantae; phylum Streptophyta; class Pinopsida; order Pinales; family Pinaceae; genus Picea; species Picea engelmannii. The sequence goes on along the minus strand of ML779647.1, from coordinate 122,132 downwards.
GAACGTTGTGACATTGACACCAATCATTTAGGACGTTTGACAAAGTTGAAACAATACAAAACAGTGGAATATTTTATAACTTCTTTTAAGAGCCTAGATTTTTGGATAGAGGGCATGTATGATGCCTTTTTTCAAGAATGTTTTATTAGTGGCCTCAAGGATGATATTTGTGCCCATGTCCTCATGGCTCGTCCTCATATTTGGGTGGAGGCTACTAAAAGAGATAAAGAAGAACAATAGGTTGTATCTTCTCAAAACCAGAAACCCTCCTTTATTCCTCACACTAAACTGGTCAGTCCCACTACTCCCTTTGTTCCACTAAAGATCCAAAAATTGACCAGAGCTGAAATGGATGAACACCAACTCAAAGGACTTTGTTATAATTGTGATGAAAAATATTTTCCGGGCCACAAATGTAAGGAAACAAATATTTTTATGGCCATCTCAAAGGATGTTTAAGAAGAGGATGTTGAAATTCCCCTTGTGTCTGAGTCACCTGAAACCACGGACATAACCCCTCCCCCAGACCCTCCCGAAGTAGAACTGGTCATTTCCCTAAATGCTCTCACTGGTTTCTCTGCTCCCCAAACCCTCAAGATAATTGGTTACATCAAGCATAGGAAGGTCATCATTCTGGTTGATAGTAGGAGCACCCATAATTTTATTCATTGCCACATTGCCCAAGAAACTCATTACTATATCCATGCAGTCAATAATTTTCAAATCATGATTGCCAATGGTGGCTCCATGAAATGTGGAGGGCATTGTGAAAATGCGTGTCTCCAAATTGGTGACTACCACTTGAAATCTCATATGTTTTCTATCGACATGGGTGGTTGTGACATTGTGTTGGGTGCATACTCGCTAAGAACTTTGGGTCCCATTCTCATGGATTTCAAGGAATTAACCATGCAATTCAACTAGGAGGGCAAAAAATATAAGGTCCAAGGCATCACTTCCAGTTCACCGGAGATCATTAGTTCTCATCGCATGGAAAATATGCTCAAAAAAGGTCATTTTGGCATTATTTCCTAACTCTATGACATACAGACAACTGAGACACCCTCTATGCTGCAAGACCTCTAATCCATCCTCTCTAAACATCAAGTGGTATTTTCCACTCCCCATGGAATATTCCTTCCCATGGTGTTCATGATCATTCCATTCCCCTTATACCAGGAAGCCTCCCTCCCAATATCCGTCCCTATCGTCACCCATTTTCCCAAAAAAATAAAATTGAGAAAATGGTTCAAGAACTGCTCAACGCATGCATTATCTGCCATAGTACGAGCCCCTACTCTTCTCTTGTGGTCATGGTCCTAAATAAAGAAGGTTCTTGGCACATGTTTCCTAACTTTCGTGCCCTCAACAAACTCACCATTAAAGACAAATTTACCATTCCTGTCATTGATGACCTCTTGGATGAATTGAGTGGTGCCCAATTATTTACTAAACTTGATCTTATTTCAAGCTACCACTAGATTCATATGAAAGAGGTAGACATTCCTAAGACTACCTTTAGAACTCATGAGGGCCACTATGAGTTTTTGGTCATGCCCTTTGTCTTGTGTAATTCCCCCTCCACCTTCCAAAGACTCATAAATCATGTCTTTCACCCCTTTCTCTATCATTTTGTCTTAGTTTTCTTTAATGATATACTCATCTATAGAAAAACCTGGACATACCACCTTGCTCATGTGGACTGAGTTCTCCATCTACCCTCTCAACACCAAATTTTCATGAAACAATATAAATGTTCTTTTGGCGCCTTAGAATTCAAGTGCTTGGGCCATCTTATTGGCAAGAACGACGTCAGGGTGGATCCTAAAAATATTGAAGCTATGCAAGATTGGCCTCACCCAAAGACTCTCAAAATATTGCGAGGATTTCTGGGCCTAACAGGTTATTATCGCAAGTTTGTTAAGAATTATGGAAAGATTGCAACACCTCTCACGACACTCCTTAAAAATAATTCTTTCACTTGGACCCCAACAACTGCTCAGGCTTTTCAAACCTTGAATATGGCCATGTGCACCACTCCAGTGTTGGCCCTTCTTGATTTCACAAAGACCTTTGTCCTGGAATGTGATGCTTCAAGGAAAGGTATTGGTGCTGTCCTTATGCAAGAGGGTCGACCTTTGGCCTTTACCATCAAACAACTGTTTGAATTTTTTTTGGGAAATCAATCTATGAAAAGGAAATGTTGACTATTCTGCATGTTGTTGATTTGTGGCACCCTTATTTATTGGGGAAACGCTTCCAAATTAAGATAGACCATCAAAGCCTTAATTATTTTATGGAACAATGCATTTCCTCCCCAGAGCAACAAAAATGGGTGACTAAGCTATTTGGATATGATTATGAGATCATTTACAAGAAAGGCAAAGACAATGTGGTGGTTGATGCACTTTCTCGAAAACATGAATATGAAGGATCCCTTTTCTCTCTCTCCTTCATTGTACCAGATTGGCTCCAAGCTATTCACCCGAAATGGCTACATGATCCCAAAAGTTCGCATCTGATACAAAAATTGGAGTCCAATTCTCCATTTTCCCTAGGGTACTCATGGCTCCAAGATGAGCTTTGATACAAAGGCCGTTTGTATTTAAGTAAACAATCAAAACTTAAATCCATGGTGCTTTATGAGCTTCATGCTACACCCACAACTGGGCACTCCGGGTTTACCAAAACCTATGACAGGGTCAAACGTTCTTTTTTCTGGGATGGTATGAAACAAGACGTTCTTAATTTTGTGGCCGAATGTTATGTGTGTCAATGAAACAAGGGAGAAATAGTCAAATCTCTGGGCACACTGCAACCGCTTCCGATTCCACCTACTGTTTGGAAGGATATCTCTATGGATTTTATTACAGGCTTACCTAAATCATGTAATAAATTAGTCATCATGGTGGTATTTGATCACCTTTCCAAGTATGCTCATTTCTGTTCTCTTCAACACCCATTTACAACATCCACAGTGGCTCAAATTTTCATGGATCAGGTCTTCAAGATGCATGGCATGCCACATTCTATTGTTTCTGATCATGACCCAACTTTCACTAGCAATTTTTGGCGATAACTATTCAAGCTACAATGCACCCAATTGCATCTTATCACAACTTATCATCCTCAAATGGATGGTGAAACTGAAGTTGTGAACAAGTGTTTGGAAACATATCTAAGGTGTTTTGCATCATAAAAGAAAAATTAGTGGGCTCAATGGTTACCCCTAGTTGAACGATGGTACAACACTTAATACCATACAACTACACATATGACTCCTTTTGAAGTGGTCTATGGACAAAATCCACCTTTAGTTCTCTCATATTTACCAGGTGTCTCAAAGGTCTAGGCGGTTGACCAAACGCTTACAGTTTGAGAGGCTATTCTTTGTACCCTCAAAGATAATTTGGTCATGGCTCGGAATCGCATGAAGAAACAAGCAGATCAAGTTCTCTCTGAACGTAAATTTGCAGAAGGGTATTAGGTGTTTCTTCGGCTGCAACCTTACAAGAAAAAATCCCTCAAGGCCGACCATTGTTAGAAGCTAGCGCCCACATTTTATGGCCCTTATACAGTTCTCAAGCGCATGGGATAGGTGGCCTATCAGTTATCTTTTCCCAGTCATTCTAAGCTACATCCTGTTTTTCATGTTTCATGCTTGAATAAGGTGATTGGAACTAAGTGGAAAACTCAAACCACTCTTCTTGAGTTGGATGAAGAAGGCTCCATTTGGATACAACCACAAGAAGTTTTGGACCAGCGTGAGAATCACCTACGTCAATGAACCATCAAGGAAGTGTTAGTCTAGTGGAAAGATACAACTCCAACAGATGCCACTTGGGAACCAACTACCATTCTGCATTAATTTCCACATCTCAAGCCTTGAGGAAAAGGTTGTTTTTAAGGGGGCGGACATGTTAGGGACCTAACCCCTTACGTAGGTAGAACAATGCATTATTATGTAATAAAGGTCAATATTAATAAGGCCTTGTAATAAGGTAGAATAAATTGAATGTAAGAATACCTAATAGAAGCTTCTGCTTCTAGAAGGATATTCCTCTAGATGGTTCTCTTGATAGACATATTTGGTATAAATAGGAGTCAAGGGTATGAGAACCCTATCTTGGATATTATTGTATTAGATCTCTGCTCAACTGGAGGTTTCCCCCTTGAAGAGGCAAGTGAACATTTCTCTCAGTAATCTAAGTGCTCTTTCTGGTGTTATTCTATTATCATTTCAATATTATTGTGGTGTTATTCTAGTTATATTGTTGTTCATCTTCCATTTCTAGCATTTTATTTCTGTTCTGCATACTTTTTTATATATGGAATATTACAATGGCGTATCTCTTCATCGAGACATCGAGACTTACAACACTTCTTATCAACCAAAAACTCCTGATGGATGAAATACAAAATGACGAGGGTCATTGATCTTCTGTCCTGAAGATTTAATCTTCACCGTTTAATCCCTAACACTATTGAAAAGGTAGAATTCACCAAGGGATGATGCCTGTGATGATATGGGTCGTTGATCTTGACTCAAGATCTAATCTGATCCATTGATCCACATTCAAAAGTTTTCCATGGAAGCCATGTATCATGGGGCCTGGTCTCCATGTGTCACTTTCTATGTGGAGTTCCTTATGTCAACATGACGTTTGTCGTTGTCAGGACCTTGAAATGTTTAGGTCCTCCAATACTTTAAAACCTTCACTACCCACGGTTTGCTATAAAGAGAACCATCAATATGGATTTAGATCGAATGGTCATGATTCTCCCTTAACTTCTGCGTGTCTTTTAAATCCTGATACATTGTTGTTTGTCGATATGACTATGGATTTGATGGTCAGATCTTTTCCTGTCATTAGACTGTCGAGACATCTACATAGTCATTCTAACTCTGATCCAATGGTTAGGATCTACCTATGGGGTGATCCTACATTTATAAATGATCCTTCCTTCATGATATAGGTTGATGGGATTTGGATTGTTGATCCTTTCAGTGATCAACGATCAACAACTACTATAGATCCTATTGTGCACCCAACCCATAAAACTAGGATTTTCCTGCACACAATCCTRCAACAAACACTTTGTGAGAGTCYAGTCTGAACTTTGATCACACCAAATATCAATTCAATGGAAATATATCTAAATATAACATAAAAACAGAGAGCCAATAAAACACACAAAGATTCTATTAATGAATCTCTACACAATTACATAAGGCCTTCTCGCCTTCCTTGKCTTGATTTATATTTAATGGGCMTCTATTCAACCTTTTGGMTACACTCAACCTCTTACACACTCCTCTCTACTTCTTTATCACTCTATCTCTACATACAATCTCCTTAATCATCTATTAATGCACGAAGGCTTACAAAATATAAAACACAGGGATGAAACCTGAATTCGTTTCAGATCCTACTCAGACTCCACAAAATTTTGAAGGATCTCTCAGATCCACAATATCCTCAAGAGATCACTCTAGGATCTATTCTAGACCTCACAACTCTCAAGATATGATATCATAGGAAGATTCACTTAAATTTAACCAAAATCAATTAAACAAACCCTATCCTATGCATTCCTTCTAGAATTTCAATAAAACATAGGAAATTACAATAATAACATGTTAGGGAACCAACTCCCTTGGTAAATTCATAGACCCCCTAGGTCTGTTCAACAAGCTATATATTGGAGGAAAAAATGCTTCTGCATCAGACTGTCAGGGTTAAAATTTTCATGATCTCCTCATCAGGTGTCTTCAATTTAATTCCTCCTTTGACCCTCTGTTGATGCCTGCCCATATGCTATGTTGCATATGTCCTCTGCTACTATCCTCCATATTCCAGGATCCCAAATTTTGTTTTGTTGCTTCTCATACTGTTGGCTACCTTGTTGTCTCATTTCTGCATGAGATTTTCCAGGATCCCATATCTAACTTTGCTTCTTACCATTTACCTTGTTGACACAATCTCTCTCAGCCAACTGCAGTTTGTGTCTGACTGCACTTCTCTCTCCATGGATCCCCATCTGGTATTCATCATCATATTCCATAGACTATCAATTTTAATGTCCAACTTTGTTATTTGATAGCACAAAACATTGCTTCAAACTTGATGTTGAACCTCTATAAGCATAACATGTTTGGATCTTGCTGCCATTTATTCATCCATCTTCTTCATCCAAATTGATGTAATAACATGCTCTATGTTGTCTTTGAAGTCCTTAGGTCCATGGGAATACCATCCAAAGTCTATAACTTCTCCCAGGTTATGTCTTCCATTGTGAACTTCTCCAGAAGTGTTTGAGACACTCAGTTGTCTCCTCCAATCTCTTTTGTTCTTTCTGGAAGACTGAATGCTTTCATAACTCTCACCTTTTTATGCACCTACACAAGAAATTAACACACTACAACAAACATTTTGTTTTTCCAATTCTTCCTCATTAGTCAAGAGAATGACTGATGATACTCCATGTCTATCTCCATCATTTATGTAGTTTGTTGCTTCATGAGTTCTTCTTTGAACTTATGAGTTATACTTGGTAGTCTCTTGGTTACTTTAATCCTCCTCATTTTCTCTCAAGAAAATCCCATGGTCTACACAATTCTACTGTGTGTGTAGCAGAATCCCATTTTCACAAGAAAACTCTATGTCTTGACCTTCAACTTCTTCCTTCATCATGCTGCAACTAAGCATCCTTGAGGGTTATGTCTCTGCAACTGCTATGTAGTCTTCTCCTACTTTAGGATTATGTATCCATTCTTCCAACAAGCTTAGCTCTACATCATAATCCATCAACATTGTGTCTAAATGTTATCTTTTAGTCTCCTTATCTTCAAGGCTGTCTTCATGAACCAACTTTTCCCTGTTCTCTGTAATGACAGGTTCTTCCAATTGTTCCTTCATGGATGAATAAATTAACTGGAAAATGATCTTGATCCTGATTTCCTTTGTGTGACAGTGTTTCCTCTTCTTTATTTATGAAATATATTTGATTTTTTCTACCTTCACTTTCTTCAATACCTACAAACACACACCAATACTCAGTTTTAAAATCATGAGACTCCGGAGTCTCTGTTGATGCTTCTAGCATCACCCTTATTTTCTCCAATGAAACATCCCTTGATTACTTCATGAGACACTCATTAGGTATCTCATATTCCTCATCTCCCTATCTAAGGAATTATCCTTTCTATGGTTCACAAAAAGTGAACCTCTTCTTATACCATTGACCTTTGTCTAAATTCAACTCCTTTGAGTTTTTATTACTTCATCCAAGCACTCAACCCGTGCTTCAATATTTTCCTCAACTTCCTCACATATATCTATTCAACATGCCACTTGAACTTCTTCCTTGCATTCCATCCTTGTCTCTGGCATTCTTCATATTCCTATAGAAACTATTCCACATGATCGAGTTGTTCCTTTAACTCAACCATTTCCTTGTCAAATTATTCATCACTCATCCTTTTTATGCCAACTTCTTTGGCATTTTCTTTCCTTTGGCTGTGGAGTTTTCTTGAAACTTTGTCATGACTATCAATATTCATATTCACTTCTTCTCTTATGAAATTATTCATGCTCATTGTGAGCTACATCAATATTCCTCTGTAGAAAGTCTCTGCATCTTGCCACTCAATACCTCATCAAGCTTCCTCTTGAGCTTGACCTCTAGGTATCCTTCTGGTTCTCTCCTATGGAACCTTATAAGCACTATTCTCTCCTCTGGATTCTATGCCTACTCACCTTTCTCTGATAGATTTACTTGTCCTCCTCACTTCCAATTCTCTGCTGCAAGTATTTACAACATCCTTTGTTGTAAGGTTTTGCCACTAGATTCTTCACCTGAGAGCTTCACTTGTTTCCTCTTCCTCTATCAAATATCTACTGGCTGAAATGGCTGCTACCATTCCTTCTGTTGCTAACTGTAAACATAATATGTTTTTACCATATTTAACACATCAAAATAGATGACCAATATTTGCAAAATCTATTTTGATATCTTCAACATCTTCTCCCAATTCTGCTTCTTGGTTGAAGTGATATCAGTGTTGTAGAAATTCACCAATGTAATTGTATATCCAATTCCTTTTTGTGAAATTGCAAGTTTTGCAGATTCCCTTTTTCTCCATCTCAGAGAAAACCTGTGCTCTGATACCAATTGATAGCGACCCACCAGGTCTATTTTCCACAGGTGCAGAGTTATAAGTAAACTCTGATGCAACTCCAAGATCAAGCCGCTCTCTAATTCCTTATACATGCGCAAAATCCTCTATTAACAAAGCTCCATAATGCTATGTTATTACACCAGTCTTTGTCAATGATTATCTACAATGCTCAAATATGGGCACTTATCCTTCTCGCGACTAATTGTTAGAACACTACGCTTAAACCCAAGCGCTTCTCTTTTATGCTCTAAGCTATTTCTTGTCCACACGACCAATTGATGCGACCTGAAAATTATTCCCTTTAGCGCTAACTCCTTGGTGCTAAACTTCCAGTGCTGTCATTTCATGTGATCAATGGCTATAACCATCATCTAAGCTTCACATATGTACGCACTCAATCTGTATTGTTCATCTAAGCCTTTCACAAATGAATTCGATGTATAACGGTCCTAGGACATCGAGACTTCATTCCCTTCTCAAAAAACCAAATCTCCCAAAGGCCATGATCCATAATGATCTATACTATTGATCCTGTTAGTGATAAACGATCATGATCTCTTCCACTATGATATCATTCAACGATGGATCACTGTCGATCCATATCATGGATCCAGTATGGACTGTTGATTCTCCTTTATATATAGTTCAACTCATGAGGTGGGATACCACAAAAACTTAATCCATCCAAAACCTTGCTTCCATGTGTTGTCTTCTGAGTGGATTCCTTTACATCAGCATGACGTATATCATCATCGAGACATCAATACTTACAACACTTCTTATCAACCAAAACTCCCGATGGCCCAAACATGAAATAACGAGTGTAAGTTTTAAACCTGTGAAGTAAAGCAATGCATATAGATTCTTAAGAAAAACATAAATTAATCAATGGCTCATACACATAATACACAAAGATTTACACCAAAAACCCTTAACCGGGAAAAACCAACCTTCCTTGGTGCCGCACCTTTTAAATATTTATTGTATTAATTTCACCATTCACCATACAATATATACAATGTTTTAGGTATTCCGTAGCTACCAAAGCCCTAATCCCTTAATCCAGGATTAATTTAGAAAACTGCTAAAAATAGAAAAATCCACTAAAAATAGAAAAAAGACACAGTTGTTGAATCTGACGCACCCACACACACACATGAAAATAATATAACACATACCCAACAACAGGGGTTGTCGATCTTCTGTCCTAGAGATTTAATTTCCACCGTCCAATCCTTAACAATATTGCAAAGGCAGAAGTCGCAAAGGAACAATGATCACAATGATATGGGCCATCGATTTTCACTTGAGATCTACTATGAGTCATCGATCTGCATTCAAAGGTTTTCCATGGAAACCATGTATCATGGGGCCCAATATCCACATGTTACTTCCTCTATGGAGTTCCTTACATCAACATGACGTTTTTCATTGTTGGGAGCTCAAAACGTTTAGGTCCTCCAATAATTTAAAACTCTGTTTCCCATGGTCTACTATAATGAGAACCGTTGATCTGGATCTGGATTGAATGATCATGATTCTCCCTTAAATTCCATGTGTTTTTTAACTATTGATACACTGTCATCCATTGATATGACTTTGGATTTGATAGTTATATTTGTTCCTATCACCGGGATGTCGAGACTTCTACAGAGTCCTAACTCTGATCCAACGGTTAGGACTTAATTGTGGGGAAATCCTACAGTTATGAATGATCCTTCCTTCATGGTATAGGCTGATGCGATTTGTATTGTTGATCCTTCCGGTAATCAACGATCAACAACTATTGTAGCTTCTGCTGTGCACCCAACTTGTAACACTTGGCTATTTCTGCACACAATCCTGTAATAAACACTCTATGAGAGTCCCGTATGGACTTTGATCACACCAAATATCAATGCAATGGGAATATATATAAATCTCACATAGACACAGAGAGACAATAAAACACACAAAGATTCTATTAATGAATTTGTACATAATTACATGAGAGCTTCTTGCCTTCCTTGTCCCGATCTACGTTTAATTGGCTTTTGTTCAGCCTTTTGGCCACACTCAGCCTCTTACACACTCCTCTCTACCTATTTATCCCTCTATCTCTACATACACTCTCCTTAATCATCTCTTAATTCCTGAAGGATTAAAAAATATACAACATAGGGATGAAACCTGAATTTGTTTAATATCCTACTTAGACTCCACAAAATTCTGAAGGATCTCTCAGATCTACAATATCCTTAATAGATCACTCTAGGATCTCTTCTATACCTCACAACTCTCGAGATCCTATCATAGGAATATTCACTTACATTTAAGGAAACTCGATTAAACAAACCCTATCCTATGTATTCCTTCTAGAATTTCAATAAAACATAGGAAATTACAATAATAACAAGTTAGGGAACCAACTCTCTTGGTAAATTCATAGACTCCCTAGGTTTGTTCAACAAGGTATATTTTGGAGGCACAAATGCTCCTGCATCAAAAATGGGTTGGCACACACAATATCTCCTGGGCCGATGCATATGGTAAACTTGATGTCATACAATGTATCTTCTTGGGTGTGTGTGCATTTCTAGCTTGTGGCGCATGTGCAACTTCTACAAAACCTTAGGTGCTAACACATACCCTAATTTTCCTTCATATTTTTTAAAATAAGAAAATCCGTGTTGCATATTCACACATGTGGTAGCATCATTTTCCAACATATGGCCAACATCACATGCCCAATGTTGTACAATGTTGGGATGGATTTTTAGGATTCTTACATCAACATTATCATCCATGTTGACATTATCCTCCATTGAATAATATTCTAAAAAGGAAAAGGACATGGTAGTCCTCCATACGCACTTTCACTTTAATAACATTTTCCCAATAGTCGTAGAATGCTTTGATGAAATCACCAAATGAATATATCACACTTTTACACAATATCAATGCATATCACTTTTCAATATCATCCTCCAAATTTCGTGCAATCATTTATATCAAGACATCCTTATGGATAATATAAAAAATATTAATAAATTCTGTAAAATATTTAAGATAGCTTAACTAAACCATGATGACCAATTTTTTTTAAGAAATGCCTTATTTATTTATTTCTTGTAGGATATGGATTTAGATACCCTTCAATGCATGAGGAATTCAAAAGTGAAAATAGGCTTGTGATGCAGGAGCATCTCAAGCGAGCCAACGTGGAGTCCAAAGACAGCTGGAAAAGCACCCAGCGCATTTTTTGAGAATGTTTTAGGACCTTAAATGAAACAATTAAATGAAGGCACACTTGTATAATGTAAAGGGACCTTGAGCGATTTTCTCTTGTCCTTAGTAGATAGGAGGCATTTATGGTAGTTAATGCAAGTAGGTAGAATTGAATGTGTAGATTAGACGGTTTTAGAGCACAAGAGGGAAACAGGATATAGAGACCCTCATTGTGTATTGTATGATTATGATGAAGAGCATAGAGGAGAAGCAGAGAGAGCTGTGTAGCAGACTCCATGTACATAAGTTCTAAATTAATACAAGAAAGCTGTGATTTAGACTCATGGTGTTCATATATTCTCTGTGTATGCATCTTTGAATGTTATGCTCATGAATGTTTTAGTCTTTCTGTCATGCAATTGCTTTTATGCTATGTATGAATGACTTCCTATTGAATGTCTGAAATCTGAGAGAGAGAGAGTAGGAGAAACGAGTTTCAATTTTTTCTCTACCTAAGCAAGAGTTCTTGCAAGGAGTGTAGTTGAATTGTCCACAAGGAGTGCGTCAACAAAGAGTTCAGAGGTTTGTCTCTGAAAATCTTAGACTAGATAGATTTTGTTCTCATTCACACAAAGGTGTAGTCAGGCACATGAGCCGTGCAAGGAGTGCGCAGGCCGAGAGAAGTTTCAAAGTCCCAGACCTGAGCAAAGTATTGAGAGACTACTGTTGCAGATGTGCGCAGAGTCGAAAGGAGTTCAACACTTGAAGTGTTTGAAGGTTGCCGCAAGGAGTGCGAGCAGGAATTTTCTGAAAGAATTGAAGTCGTGAGAAAGATCAAAAGGATTTTAACCTTCGAGGGGTCGAAGGAAGGCAGGAGGCCAAGTACTTTGAAATTTTGAAGGAAGGCGTAGTGACGTCAGGCCGCAGGAGGATGAGTTCTGCGGAGAGAGATACTTTGTTTAGTTGGTGCAGAAGTTCTCAGAGGAAGGAAAGATGGTCAGAATTCTCTGTGGATAATTCGCGAAGTCCCGCGAGTCGTCAGATCTCGTAGAGTAGCAGGGGAGATACGGGTTTAATTTTAAAGGAACAAGCTCAGAAGAGATAGAGCCATTGATCCAAGTCAACCAGGGGTCGTTAGATCACTCGTGAAATCGCCTATCAGGATTTCGTGAGTGGAAGGGTCGAAAACTTGGTATCAAAGTTCATGAAATCACGAAGCGTGAAGCTTTGAAGGATCGAGAGGATTGTGTGGGCCACAGAAGGAAATAGAGTGGACATGTGGCACTTTGTTGAAGTAGAAGTCAATTGAGTTGAAGTCCCGAAACAAAGAGAAGTCTAGTTGTGGGGCCAACACTAAGATATGTGTCGGAGTCTGACATCTCGAGATTTCAGGGTTCGTGGGCAGATTTGTATGTTATCGCAACTTGCGAACTCACAATAGCCGACAAGTCGGAGTTTCGTGATTGGGGGTTCTGAGTGACAAGACACTCGACTGCAGAATTCACGATATCGTGAAGTTTGATTCCACCGAAGTGTGAGGGAGGAATCCCACGAAGTTTCACTGTGGGTGCATATTTCCTGAAAGGGAAATAGAAGAGAGGTTGTTGAAATCTCTTTAGGCCAAGGAGAGAAGAACGATCCTGTGTACGTGACCTTCCGACCCACGGGTTGAGGGAGGGCTGCGTCAGCTTGCAACCAACATATTTTCCAAAGACAACACCATGGTTGCAAGTGAACTTCAAATTTGATACAATATGCATCAAATCTCCTCATCTCAACAAAAGGAGGGATTTTAACTTAGTGGAGTCACCATGCGAGACACTTCAAATGCATTGACCAACATTGCTTCCTCTCACACTCTGGTAGTATGGAATTTATAATTATATGAACATGGCTCTCTTTTTTAATAGAGTCACCATATGACTAAGGGAATCTTTAACATATAGTAAAATTTATCAAAGAATTATAGCTAAAACTACTTGCCTCAAGGAGATAGACATTGTCCTTGGAAATGATGTGAATTGTTACCTAGAAAAAATTACCTCTCAATATGTCAATTCCCTAACACACGTTGACCAAAATATGGGTACTATATGAAGCCATCCAATGTCACCATAACAACATTCATCTCACTTCAAGGCTGACACTTTTCAAACCATAGGGTGTATCCCTAATATTTATGATATAAGTAAAGTGGAGGTTAGATTCAATAAGCTGGTGATTATTCATTGAGTTATGGAGTCCCAAATACAAAGAGGGGAGAACCTGAAAGTGAATGGTGGAGAATCTTAACAAGGCACTCTGAATCTTCGAGGGAATATTTCCAAGTAAATCAACTTGACTGTACCTTAGAACACTAAATGAATGAACTCCATCCTATAATGAATCTCCATATTCAACCATATATCATTGATGAAAAAAAATAGAACCAACTAGAAAATTGCCAACCAAAGCCCCTTGCACAATATGGTTTCATAACAATGTGTGTGAATGAGTTTAAATTGAAAAGAACATAAGGGGATATCCAATGTATCAATTCTTGAGGGCTTAGATACCCCAAATTAACCAAGGAATAAATAAAAATTCACATGAAAAATAAAGAGAAACATTCCAATAAAAAATTCCAATTGCAACATCAAGATACACATCTTGTTTATAGAGTGAGAGAGGAAAAATGAAAGATACATTTCCTTGTTGTATGATCATCCTAACTCCTAAAAAATGAAACCCTAAAACTCATACATCTCCTCTTAAAATCCAACCTCTCTTCCTTACTTCTTTTCCTCTTTTTATACTTTTTCATCACAACATATATTGATAATCTTTTAAAGGGTCGAAGATGATCACTCCATAACCATATCTATTAACAAATGTTCAATATTAATAAAAAAATTATATCCATTTTCTTGGAAACCACTTATGGGTATGCCTTGAATTCCATATTGTATTTTATAATTTGATAAAATTTTGGGTTGAGTCTTGGGGAAAATACCTTCCTAATTCCTGTCACTGGGTGGATGACTACCTTGAGCCCTTAATTGAAGATACTATCTCTCACTAGTGCCCAAGTAGAGCCTAACATCTCTACCATCATTACTTGAGACCTTGTTTTTTGAAACTATCCCAAAATCCTAGGTAGTATGGATCCAAGGCCCTTTTAAGAGGTGATAAATCACTATTGTTTCCTGAAAAGGTAGGTATAAAGACCCCTACCCAAGATCAATTAGTCATACCACCTTAGATTATATAACCAATCTTAGGAACACTCCCTGCCCTCTATTGATGGTGATTATTTTCTTATTTTTGTTGATCATGTTCATCAATGTTTAGCAAATGGGTTGTGTTGAGGGCTCCTAAATCCCTTTAACTCAACAATAGGAACCAAACCCACCACCGAGGCCCAATTAGAATCTGCAGTGTTTGATAGTGGAATGTTTCTCCAGATCTTGCGATCTGGCCAATTAATCGATGGGATTTACGTAGTGATTTACAATATATCTTCTTGTGAAAACTCCTCCTTCAGTTTGAACGTTTTCTTTTTGTATTTTCTCTTATTAGATGGGTCTGATAAAAGATAGGTGTTGGTATAAACTAGCTAGGTAAAAAAAGGGGGAAAAATTAACTACCGAAGAAGGCTGAGCTCAAGATAACCCTCGTTCTCAAGCATGTAGACACAGATTTTCACACCTACAACAAGCCTAATACTAATACATCAACTTGTTGGTATTTCAATTATTGATTGAGATACAATTATCGAAAGAAAACATACATGCAATAAAATGATGGCAAGAAAATTAGTTTCCTTAACTCTAATCACTAATCACACATTAACACAACGATTTTCTTTCCACCATTAGAGATAAGAACTATAAAAATATTAAATCAACTAAATTATCAATAGATTCATAAACTCTTACTCATTACAACATCCGTTCATGAGATAAAGTCAGAAGTAATTCATCCTTATGATCCAATCACACACGCCTTTGATGTAAAACAAAATTTTGTCTCTGGTCCTAAACAAGACTTCTCAATTAAGGTAGTTCCAAAATAGTTCTTTACAATTCCAAAAATGAGGGTCTTTGCCAAAACCATCAACCCCTTCTAAAAGGTTTATCCTCTTATTTATAACAAATTATTAACTAAAAACAACTATCAAAAGTGCAAGATAAGTAAAACAAAACATCGCCACATGGTGCTTCCATCTCTCTGTCTTCTAAGAGTCATCGAATGGTTTCACTGGAGTGGATGAATCTTCTCATACTTTGACCATTTGACAAAGGGTTCCTCGCATGTGCATACAAGAATCTATGTTGGTCCATCGACGTCGAAAGGATATCCTTTACTTCTACTGCCCATGCCCAATACTTGACTATTATGACCCTTAACTGTTGTAATATTGTTTGAGCCTTGATTGAGTGCTCCATGAACTGCTATACTTGTCTTGGCGCCATGTTTGACACCGTTTCTATCTTTGCAGTCCATGCCGAGTCTTGTTCTACATGTTGTCTGACTATGTCATGCAAGTCGATAAAGTCCTCACGTGAGCCGAATTCTTGGAGACCGATGTCTTTCATCTCCCGATTAATATTGACCCAACTTCTTTTGTAATCGACCCATTTCTCTTGAATCTCCTGCTGAGGTTCTTGAGCCATTTTCACCCAGTATTCAACCGCTTTCCTTATCTGATCTATGATGCTGTCCCTCAGCACCTGAATGTTGTGCTCTTTGGCGTCTCGGCCCTTTTTAACCGCACTGATGTAATAAATTATTTCCACTACTTGGTGGACCTTCTTGTACAATATTTCCACATCTTTGCAGGTTTCTAGTGCCATAAGAGTGTCTTCTTGGAAGTTGGCTATCCTTGCAGTAAAAAGGTGTCATTCATTTATGAACCTGCTGTAGGAATCTTAGAATTTGCTTCTCAAAAATATCATAGCCTGTGTGGAGTCCTGATAATATTTCTCTAGATGGCGCAGATGATCCAACTCCTTTAGTGCAACGAACAACTGCTCTTCATCTTTCCTTTCTCTACCCAGGGTGGCATTTGTGATTTCCATCCCTGCGCCGATAAGCTCATACATCTTGGCATGCTTTATGCTGATCAATTTCTCCCCTGTAGTGATGAGGTTCAAACTATCCAAAGTAAACCTCCTTTTCTTGGTGGTTCTCTTCATGATGGATTTTCTCTTTCGGTCATAGGATATTTCTTGTATATCAACGACCTTATCCACAGGTTCATGGATTTCTTGTTCTCTCCAAGTAAGAGTGTTTCCCAGGCTCTCGACAGTGTATATCTGTTCAAGACCGGGTTCCAAAACCTATTCTGTATGTCCCAATGGCTCTACCTATGGTTGTTTCTCATAGAGTGGTAAGTTATTGGCCAAAATCGAGGAATTAGAGGTAGGTTCGATACTTACTTGGTAATCGGCTGTTGAGATGCCGATTTCCTATTGTGGAATTTCTTCTCCTTATTTGCCTGATCCTAGCTTATCCCTCGAGCTGTCCATTGGGGTTCCTGGTATGTCGAGTGGATCAACATCCAAGGCACTTTCTATCTCATCCTTGTTCTGGGAACGACTCTGAATTGGAGCATCGGGACCCAGGGTGGATCCTTTCTCAGGTTATTTCTCCTCTGTAATTTGCACTGGGGCGACCAGGGACACCCCTGAACTCCCCTAATCATAGTAGATGGTAATTAAATCAAACAAGGGGTTTGGTATAATTTTCCTTCCTGATTTCCTCACTATCTCGAGCTAAGCCAAAACTTCCCCTGGTGATCCGACCTGTGGTGATGGAGCTTCAGGGTTTTTTGATCCGGTGGCTTCTTCAATCTGTATCGGATCTGGGCCACTTGTTTCTCCTCATATTTTGACTAGGTCATCGACCGGGATCCTCGTCATTTCTATCAGGTTGGGGTCATTTTTCAACTGATCGATGATCCTCTGTGCCCCTTGTATTAAGAGTAATCCCCTTCTCTACACCTTTGTTGTCTCTGTCGCTCTGATTTCTTCCCTGGCCTTGAGGGATTCTTGAGCTAACTGTTCTATTGTTTCCACCTGTTCGTCCATGCTCATGGCCTTGAACTTGGTCATGTTTGGGTTGGCCATCCTCTGCACCACTTTGTCCCAGTCCTGGGTGCTCTCTATGAAAATTTCGTTCTCAAACTTATCATGAGAATACGACCAACAAGATGATACTTGTGAAGCATGTTGAAGGACCAGGCCTTTAGGGTCGTGCTTACGAAATCATCCTGTTGGGAACCTGAATTCAATTTGACTCAACCCTTCTAGTTTGGCTTGAGAAATATCTTTTACCAGATAAAACCCTATATGAAACACATAGGGTATGAAATCCCGATTCTTGTCTTTGACCAATGTGGCATTATAGCCCTGTAGGATGGTCTGATAACAGATTTCTCCCACAACGAGCCGGTCTGGGACATGAGAGGGTAGGATATGTGGTACTCCGGTGGCCCTGAAAACTTTGATGTAGGTTGAGTGTTCATCTAAATACCAATTTCCTAGCTTTGCTATCATTTTCTTGGCTGCCACATATAGTCTTGATCATTCCTTCTTAAAAATGATGAAATAAATGCGAGTGATGAATTCATCGCAGATGAGTGCATAAGACTTCTTGTACCTGTTATCCCATAGTATGCTGAAGTAGACGTGAACCAGGAGCTCCGCAAAAATCCAACTTAGATTCATAATGACGAAGACGTTCCTTGCGCACATGATGTCGAGCAGGTATGAGGCCATGTAGAAAGTGGGTGCCTCCCCTTCCTTCAGTGTCTCATCCTACTGTACATAGATTCTCAACTGCTTTGATATTATCACTTCCTAGTTGAAGCTTCTCCTGACGATTTCCATTGTGTATGCCAAAGGCATCCATGCTTCCGAAAACTTGGAGAAATCCTTTTCTCCATATAGCCAGCATATGAGAGCCATCAAATAGATATATGGCTCCTTCAGGTTGATTGTTCTGTACCAACCATTGCTTCGATTAGTGAACTTCTTGTCCTCCTTCCACCATGAAGCCATCAATTGGATGGTGTCATGGAGTTCATAGAAATTCACCATGAAGTTTGTGTTGATCCGCTCCTCTGGGTCCCTGAGCTTGTAGTATTTATGGACTTCTATTGGGAGGAAACATATGACGCATCCTCCATTCCCATCATTAATCAAGAAATTCTTCCCATCCGTATGGTTGATGAGCCATTTCAAAACCTCTATGCAGGGGAAAATGAGAGTTCTTCTTGCTACCATGTGTAAAAACAACCATCATATGTTGGGGAACACCTGGTCATCGAGCGCCCTTACATCCTGGTCCCTGTGTGGAATATAAACTGGTTATTCTTCTCGGCTAATTCTGTTGAGGAGATGCCCCCACCGTGGGAGCAAAAATTTGGATATAGTGCTTGATTCTGTATCACCGAAGGCCGGAGGCTAGAAAAAATCTTTGTTCCTTGATTTTTTAATGACAGGCTCCACCTTGGGAGCATACTCCAGCTGCCTTGCAGTCCCTGGAGAAGAACCTTCACCTGTTTCAGCTTCTTTAAGCTTGGGTTCTCTTTGCGAGTGTTTGGTGGTTGGATTTATTGAAGACATTTTACCTGCAACTATAACATAGTTTAGAGACTGTGCAAGAAAATCAAATGCACATATATAAATTACAACCAACGAATTGAAAAACTTGAACGCATACCTCTGTAGCTTGTTTAACCTGGTTTTGATAAAAATGAGTGTCAGTATAGTCTTGAGACTCTCTCTTTACTCCTTCAAAAGCTATGGAATTCAAACTTGTGCGCATAATGAATTTATTCAAAACTGTTCTTATAGATTTAAACATGGATGAAATTACCTTGTCGTATCGGCCATTCAATTTGGGTTATGAGTGTAATTTCATTAAATCTACTGCCAGATCTTCAAAGATGTTTAAAATTAAATTCATCATGGGTTGACAATGCAGGTGTGGGTGGTAATGTGGTCTATCGACGATTTCAAAATGTTTTTGTCTAATCAGTGCACGGGGTAGCAAATAATGAGGGATCATGCATTAACTAGTTCCTTAAATGTCTAAAATCTGATCGTATCTAATGCCGCAAATGTCCCATCGTTCCGCTCTTTCAGTTGGTGGATCAGGGGTAGGGATTACGCTATGAACATTTTCGTTGATATTCTATGAAAAATCTCTGACGCCAATCGATCTTTCCATACAAAGCTGATGTGGCAAAGCTGACTAGGAGGGGTGACTAGGACCTAGGGAACCAAAATGACTCGGGATAAAACTAAACCATACAACCCTCTTACGTGGTAAAGACACGTGGCATTCGAGACTAGTGACTTCATTCTCTCGTGTTAGTTGGAGTCGGGCCTTTCTTTGAGCCATACGTTTGTAAAACCCAAACCTAACTTGCCAATGCCTGAAAGTGTCAAGGATCGATGATCGATGATAAACCTACCCAAGTGCTCTCGGATTGGCTCCCTCGAAAAAGTCCCGATGCCGAAAACGCATCGGGGATCGACAATCGGAGATAACTTTATCGTGGTCAAAATTATTGTTGTGATCTTTCCAGATTTCCCTGATCCCGATAAATCGAATTGGGCATCGACTATAGGATATTTCTTTACGTCCTTTGTTAACATCTGTCTTTCTCATATTTTACCGATGCTGAAGGGGATCGACTATCTCTCGAACCTTTATGCAAACAACTTATGCAAACCAAAACCACCTTCTGTCGATGCTGATGAGGATCGACGCTTGACGACTATTATTTTTTCTGTGGTTCCTTTCCTTACTTGAATTCTTTCCGACGCTGAACCTGAGTGCGTTATGTGCAATGTTTAGTTGTCGATTCTTAATTTGGGTGTTAAGGTTCTTTAGACAAGATGTTTCACAAGTTCAAACAAAAATGACTAAGTGATAAGAGACATGGAAACAAACAAAGATAAACCACTTCCCAAAATGAAATTGAGTCAGAAAATGAAGAAAACAAGTGGTACCTGAAAAGTGACAAAAATTTATAAGGATTTTAGGGTGTGTTGAGTGCTCAACATGTTGCACCTTTAAACATTGGAAAATGATTAAGGACAAAAATACTTCAAACATTGTTGTGGGGAATAGTTAGTGGAGGATACCTTCCATTCTAAGAATGACCTTCAAGTACATTGCATACCTTGACTTGATATCAGATGTAAATCAATGAAGAGATACCCTAATTAGACATGCTCACAGGAAAGTGATCAAATTGTAGTAGGTTGAGATAATAATCTTCATAGATGCATCTAGTTTTAGGATTGTGTAGTGTAGTTTTATATATGATAAAATTGTGTAGTGTAGTTTTATATATGATAGAATTAGTTTCTTTAGGCATCATCACATGAACCAAGATTTTCCTCAAATTTTGAACATTTCATATCATGTGGTAAGAAAACCAATCAAATTTTATAATTTTCTTGACCTTGGATTCCTTTTGGTGTCTTACCCCTAGGACCACATGCACACCCATACCATGATTTTTTGCTAGTTTGGATTGTAATACAAATGTGTTGTTGATGGGATTGTAGGGCTTGGAAGGGATTAAAAATCGTCTTACACTTAACTATAAGTTAATGAATTATCATTTCAACATCTATTTTTCACAAAAGTAAAGTGATTCTATCCCTGATCTTATCCATAACAACATTGTACAATCTTATAGGTTTTTTGGCTTCACTTATTGAAGTTTAATTCTTCATGAAATTCTCTCCAATCCAATATTTGAGGTTGATATCATAAGAAAAAACATAAAATAGAGGATTGTATCAGTTTTATTTACTGGAGGGGTATTTAGTGCACCTTATCCATTTATAGTCATACTACTCTTCTCCCAAATTAAGTAATGTTACTGTGACACCTCTATTATGAGCTCAAGGTTTGCATCATACACACCTTATATGTGTATCTACCAATTTCATAACAATCATAATTAGACCATATACTTTCTTTTACTTTATTGTGCTATGAAGTTGTCAAATTGTTTAGATATGTTAGATGAGGGTTTACTATTTTTCTTTCCATACAATTGTATTTGAGACTTTAGACATAGGAATAAATCATAGCAATTTAACTCATGTTTCAATTTATTCAAGTTGGTTATTGTAAGAGACTTTCCATTTACACTTCCCCTTTTGGGGAATAGCTTGAGTTCATTTTTCATATGAAAGCATTAGGTGATCCTATCTTCTCCCCTTCAATCGTTTTGAGGAGCACAATGAAATCATTTTGCTTGTTTTATTTCTTGTCCATGATTTCTCTTTCACAATAGAGGAAATTTTGGTTTATGATATAATTCTTCCATGGTATCATTTTCCCTTTTCCTTTTTGTTTCCTCCTGATTGTAGGTTTTCCCATATAAGTATGGGTCTTGACCGTGAATTTTGTGGCATTGGTAACTCTAAAAGAACCCTTTCCACATGGGAAGAATTCTAAGAACTTCTAGGCGAGGAAATATAAGTTGAATATAATGTTTCTAATGTTAGAGAACACTCAACAACTAAAAACTTAGAATGACATGTAAACCCTCTATTTACTTAAGAAAATCCCATTACCATGCACATTATGTCCCATACAATTCTAGTTGTGGATGCCCCCATTCTTCCTAATATTTTTACACACACATCTCAATTTTAGTTCCTATACCATGATTACATGAATGCCTCTTCAATTCACTACCTCTTTAGGATATAAGTCTTATCAGCATAATAATGGGGTAACCACATCCATGCCATCTTTTAGGCATGTTATCCCACTTATTATTGATGTCACTAAGTTATGAAGTTTTAGATTATGTGCCAACTTGTTCCTTTTTGCATGGATTGTGCCAACTATTTAGGATGTGTTGTACTAGATAAAATTACTTGCATCAAATAATTGTGATAGAATAAAAATATCACATTGAATGAACTTCGGTTGAGAGGATCTACACTAGAAAAAATACTCGGGACATTATTTTTGACACCTCTCGAGCACATATTGTAATTGTTTTATTGTGACCATCATAACTAATTTTGTGATGTATTTAATGTTGAGAACCGAGGAATACATGGGAAACATTGGATGTTTTGGTTGGAATTTGACAAACACATTTTGTGTCATCATTCGAACTTAAATGAAAATTTCATTAAATTTGAACTAATAAGAATCTAAATTACGAAAATGTGAATATCGATGTTTCAAAAGTGAAAAATCGAGTTTCAARAGTGTGAATTTCAATTGTGAGAGTGTGAATTTTGAATAATTCAATTTTAAAAGTGTGAATTTAAATTCAAAAAAGTGAGAATTTCAATTCCAAAAGTGTGAATTATGAAATCTAAAAGTGTCAATTTTGATTCCRTAATTGTGACTTTCAAATCCAAAAGTGTCAATATTGAATTKCTACAATGTGTATTTGGATTTCAACATTTTATTTTGATAAATGCATGCATAATATTCTTATGACATACATTGTTAAATATATAGAGATTGAAGAGATGCAATAAAATAAAAACAAGTGACAACAATCATTGCATTGCATAATTATTTTTTTCATAAATACTTAAGGTGGMATGCAACAAAATTCCATATAAATAAAATGACGATTATGAGTCAATACTTTTTGCCAACTTCCTCACCTTAACTRCAAACATTGACTTGTTTATTATGGAAAATTTATTCACAAAACCCACATCCCGGGACATGATRATGTTGATTATTTGGGTTGGTTGTCATTGATGTCAACCCTTGAAGAAAGTCCAGTAGCAAATTCCGGTAGCACAAAAGTTTGGGAAATGGACCCAAGTTTGTTTGATGTATAATGGTATGAGTTTTAATATATTTGAAGGTAAGACTATTCTATATGGATATTACATGTAATTCCATTTTTGGTGGTATGTGGAATGCCACATAACTCCTCACGGTTAGAGAGTTATGACCATGTGAAGATGGAGAACCCTCATGAGTTATCTAGAAGCCCCAAAAGGTCAAAGTAGTCAAAGTGGTTGCAAAGAAGAAATTATTTAAATAATAAAGTGAAGTGATGAGTGTACTATAATTCAAAGTGGATACAAAATAAATTATTTAAATAATAAAGTTAATGGAGAAATTACTAAGTGGACAAGTGGGTTAGTCCTAAAATAAGGAAAGTGGTTTAAGAGATTTTAAAAGGTAAATAATAAAGTGAAGTGATGAGTGTACTATAAGTCAAAGTGGATACAAAAGAAATTATTTAAATAATAAAGTTAATGGAGAAATTACTAAGTGGACAAGTGGTTAGAAGTGGGTTAACCCTAAAATAAAGAAAGCGGGTTAAGATGGTTAAAAGGTAACCCCTTGAGGAAGCTACATGAAAGTATAAATAAGAGGAAATTCTCTCTCATTTTAATCACACTTGAGAATATTGAATATATAAAAGTGACCGAGGTAACAAAAGGATATCTAAGCCAAATTTTAGAGGGAAGGTGAAGTAAAGAAGGCCGAAATTCAAGGGAGGATAAATTCTTTTGATGATGCTTTCTAAGGTATGCTATTTACAAGTCATCTCACCATTTTCGCAATAATTTTTTTTATAGAATTATTCAGACTGTGAAATTGGGAGGCCATTGAGGAAACATATGCAAGTATCTATGATAAAAATTTCATCTCGTGGGTCGTTGTATTTTTGTTGTTACACTCAGTGGAAAATAAGGTTTGTGGCTAGTCCTGAAACTAGTCTAAAACAAGTGTTTCGGGTAAAAACGTCATAACGTATTCATAAAAGATCCAAATTAAGTAAGAACAAATGTATTGGTTAGAGTAAAATATGTAGTATTATGTGTACCATTTTCATATCCATACAAAAAATATTCCATGCGGGGCACGCTCTACAATTTTGCTCTCTAGAATAAGCCAAAATTCAACAAGGTATGCCATTTTTGCTATAACTCCTTTTATGAGAGGTTCCAAGTGGTGAAACTTGGAGGAATTTCAAAAAAGACACTGAAGAACATTGTGTACTATTTTCAGATATTTATTCATTACAGGTACATAGTTATGATTATTTCAAGTTAGGGTTGTTGACTAATCCAAAATTAGTCATGTGAGACTAAAGTAAAGTTTGATGAAAATGCTAGT
>ML779647.1:74094-97562 GCA_009831015.1 Picea engelmannii | reverse complement strand
AGGTGTATAGTTGATGATGTTGGTACATATTGATCAGTCATAGTTTATGTGTATTTGATGCATGATTTGTACATATTTGGTGCATGGTTGATGCACTCATTGATGGTATAGGTTGAGGTACAGGTTGATACATGGTTGATGCACTTGTTTATGGTACATGTTGATTACAGGTTGTTTGGACAGGTTATTGTGACAAGTTATTTGTACAGGTTTTATGCATGGTTGATGCATTTGTTTATGGTACAGGTTGAGGTACAATTTCACGTATGGTACATGTTGGCACAAATTATTGGTACATGTTTTTATAGCTTGATTACATGTTGATTGGTACAGGTTTACAACAATATATCTCACAATGATAGTGTGACAGTGGTTCCATCATTCTACTTCTACGACATGGAGGTTGGACAGGGCAAGGAAAGGTGGTTGTAGCCACCTTACGATTGTAGCTGGAGAACATAGGGGGTTGTAGATTCCTTCTAGTTGTAGCCATAGAATTGGGGAATTGGATATTCCCTCAGGTTGTAGCCTGAGAAACTAGGGGGTTGTAGCCAGAGAATTGGGGAGTTGGAGCTTCCTTCAGGTTGTAGACTAAGAAACTAGGAGGTTGGAGACTCCTTCCAGTTGTAGCTGGAAAGAAAAGGAAGTTAGTGCTTCCAATGAATGTAATTCTTAAACACATATAAGAAAAAATATTTTGTGGTTTTCTCCCGCTTTGGTTTTCTATGTAAAAACACCGGTTTACTGTGTATGTGTATGATTTCTCATTTGTTCATTGTTTATTTACTATGCAACTATTGGATGACAATGCTACATTGATATAACACTTGCATTTTGTGGTTAAAAATCATTATTGATCTATTACTGATTCACCCCCCCTCTTAGTAATCCAACAATTGGTATCATAGCCGATTCCTTCAAGAATCAATTTAACCACTTAAAGGCAGATCATGGAGAGAAAATACATGTATAGACATTGAATACCATAGTTTGATGGACATAAGTATGCATTCTAGAGAATAAGGATGAAAACATATATACATGCATAGG
This sequence comes from Picea engelmannii, assembly GCA_009831015.1. Taxonomy (NCBI): domain Eukaryota; kingdom Viridiplantae; phylum Streptophyta; class Pinopsida; order Pinales; family Pinaceae; genus Picea; species Picea engelmannii. Next base: position 96,512 of record ML779647.1, on the reverse strand, counting down.
GATTTGAAATTTGGCAATCTATAGTAGATGGATACAAAGAACCAACAGTTCCGCCGACAAGTGAAAGAGCAATAAAAATCGGTCAAAATAATTCCAAAGCCACAAATGCATTTCTGAATGGTCTTAATGAATCAATATAGACCAAAGTTATGCATTGTAAATCCACTAAATATATTAGGGACACACTTCAAAATATTTATGAAGGAGATTCAAAAGTCAAAGCAACAAAGCTTCAAACTTACAGAGGTTAGTTCGAAAAACTAAAGATGAAGGAAGATGAGAATATTGCAGCTTACTTCTTATGAGTCGATGCAATAGTAAATGCAATCATAGGATTGGGAGAAGAAATTAAAGAATCTGTAATTGTTCAAAAGGTACAAATATCTCTTCCTATGAGATTTGATCCTAAGATATCAACACTAGAAGAAATAACAGATCTAGACTCAATGAGCATGAATGAACTACATGTAATCTTCACAACATATGAAATGCAAACTGAACAAGAAAATATATATATAAAAGAAGAAGCTTTCAAAGCATCCAAAAGGTCAAATAAAAAGGGAAAGCAAAAATAAAAAGAGCATAGAAGCAACAATGACATCTCGGAAGATGATGAAGAAATGACCAATTTTGTCAAGAGATTTAACAAAGGAACCAACGACAGATATAAAGGTAAGATTCCATTGATTTGTTTTAATTGTGATGGTATTGGTAATTTTGATAACAAATGTCCTCATAATAAAAATAAGGGGAATATTGAAGATTAATCAAATAGAAAACAAACATATAAAGGAAAAGGAACCACAAAGAAAGTTTTCAAGAAAATCTCATGCACCAAAGAATACATCTCCTCATCAGATGAAGATGAATTCGGTGACATTGGGACAAAAAGATTTATATTCATGGAAGTAGAAGAATCTGATAAATAATACACCGAAGAAGAATATGAAGAGGCAGAAGTTGACTACCGAGAAGAATTTTTTACTGCCATAGAAGTTATAAGAAGAGAAAAGAGGAAAAACAAGAAGCTACAAGCAGAACTAGACAAGAAGGAAGACACTCAATAACAATAGAATATCATCACGGAATTGAAGGTTCAAATAGAAGAATATAAAATAATTGAAGAAGCACTCAAAGAACAATTAGAAGAAAGAGACAAGATCATTGGAAATTTGGAAGCATAGATTGTCACATTGAGAAATGATCTTCAAAAGAAAAATATGCAGAACAACTCAAAGGTTTTGGATGGCATTATCAACAGTCAAAGGCCTAATCATGACAAGTCCGAAATTGGATACAATCAAATATAAAAGGGATCAAGCTCCAAACAAACATAACAATAAACATATCAACAAATTTATGCAGAAACAATCAAAGGGGATAGGAAGACCTACAAGGAAGATTACAGGGACACTCCTCCACCGAGAAGATTCAGATTTCAGAATAAATGATTGACATAAAAAAATAGGCCTCAAGAATAAGAAGGATTCATAAGAGTAACTCCTTTCAGAAGATCTTCAAATCCTAGGTATCAAACTATCTTTTTGGTTTTATGTTATGCATGCAATAATTTTGAACATAAAACTGTAAATTGTGGAGCTAATAGCAGGAACATTAATGGTTATCCAAAAAGGCCTAGTGAAACACAGAGAAGAAGCTACAACATGTTTGAATCATTGAGCACTGAAGTGGAATTCTACAAGTGAAATAACTTTGGACACATGGCCAAAGATTGTAGAATGACAATCCCTCCTAGAGAACCATAACATAACAACAACAGTCATAGACATGAGCCTCAAAAGAGAACATGAATAAGAATATAGAATCAATATAGCAATGAAGAATGCACACTCACTCTACAAGCTAAGAAGAAGAAGCGTGGTTGGTATTTTGACAATGGTTGTTCAAAACACAAAGAATAGGTGAACAAAGACCAGGTCCTAGAGATCACAAGATTGGAAATAAAACGAGATGAAAACAATTCTACAGAGAAAATGAAAGATGTCAGATACATACAGATTTGGAAAATAACTGAAAGAAAAGAGGGACAGGTAAATAAGGAACAGGTTGAAAATATTGTACTTTCAGGCACCGTAGTTAAAGATGAATCCACATATAGAAAGAGCAAAGTTAGAGCTCAGAGAGATGATGAATCTACTAATGAAGATGATGATGATGACACTTCAGAGAAGGAATTTTTCTGAGCCATATGACTTAGAGAATCCCAGATAATATGAATAATATACAAGGGGAGTCTATGCGGTAGCTGAGACAGAGCAGAGAACCATCCTTCGAGCAACTTGCAGAATTTGAGTAGATAGATTTAGTGCATTCAGTTAGCAGCAGTACAATATGATAGATTAATCAGTTGTAGTAGTAATTCATGATTGTCCAGTGACATATGAGCCAAAATTATGGTTAGTTGTGTAGCACAGTCTTGAAAAGTATGGATGTGAAATAATCTTTTCTGAATGGGGAACTTGAAGAAGAAGTCTACATTGAACAGTTGGTTCCTAGAGCATGGTACTCTAGACTGGATAAATATCTATAGAAGGTAGGGTTCAGAAAAGGAAGTACACACAAAAACCTCTACATCAAGGTAACTCAAGATAGTATTTTATTAATTGAAGTTTATGTTGATGATATTATTTTTGGAAGTAATGATAGGTTAAGCCAGAAATTTGCAAAGGATATGCAAAATAAATTTGAAATGTCATTACTTGGAGAACTATCCTTCTTTCTGTGTCTTCAGATATGTCAAAGCAACCAAGGAATTTTTATTTCTCAAACTAAGTATATCAGATAAATGCTAAAGAGGTTCATAATGGAAGATTGCAAACCAATTACTACTCCTATGAAAACCAGTTGCAAGTTGAGAAAAGATGATGATTCAAAGTCTACAGACTAGAGGAGATACATGTCAATGATTTGTAGCTTACTGTATGTGACAACATTCAGACCATATGTAATGTAGGAAGTTGGATAGGTGGCATGATTTCAAGCAACACCAAAGGAATCACATGTATTAGCAATGAAGATGATTTTCAGATACCTCAAAGGAACATAATAGCTTGGATTATGGTATCCAAAAGGAAATGATCTATCACTTATTTCCTACACAGATGCAAATTGGGTAGGTTGCATTGATGACCGACAAAGCACCAGTGGAGCAACGTTCTACTTGGGTGAGTGTTTAGTATCTTGTCTAAGCAAGAAACAATCATCAATATCTTTATCTACAACCGAAATAGAGTATATTGCAACAACAAGATGTTGTACTCAAGTTCTATGGATGAAACAAACTTTGACAGATATACAGGTTGAGTATGATGAGCCCATTCCAATCTATTGTGATAATACAAGTGCCATCAGTATCTCAAAGAACCCGATGATGCACTCCAAGATGAAGCAAATTCTAATAAAGTATCACTTTCTATGGGAACATGTTGCAGAGAAGAACATCAGAGTTGAATATGTGGGCTTAAAAGAACAAGCGGCAGACATATTTACAAAACCTCTTCCAAAGGAAGCCTTTGAGTATCTTTGCCAGAGACTCAGAGTAATTTCTACTCCAAAATGAATGCTTTTGAATGCTTATCTTATATGTCTTAGATTTACACGAGGAACCACCATAAAGAGGACAATTCATGTTGGGAGATCAATTTCAGGAAGAGTTCAGTTAGGGGGAGTAGCCCCGGATGGAAAAATACCTTTTCCATCAATGACAAAGGGGGAGAGATTTATCAGATGCAAAGGTAAATGCTTGGAGAAAGAGCACAGAGGCATGGTTCTAGGGGGAGCGATGGTCATAGGGGGAGCATGAGTGATATGAATTCAGTGTTGCATCAAAGCCTTTCCATCAATTCCAAATGGGGATATTGTTGATTATTTGGGTTGGTTGTCATTTATGTCAACCCTCAAAGAAAGTCTAGTAGCAAATTCCGGTAGTACAAAGGTTTGGATAATTGACCCAAGTTTGTTTGATGTATAATGGTATGAGTTTTAATATATTTGAAGGTAAGACTATTCTATATGGATAGTACATGTCATTCCATTTCCGGTGGTATGTGGAACATCACATAACTCTTCATGGTTAGATAGTTATGACCATGTGAAGATGGAGAACTCTCATGAGTCATCTAGAAGCCCCAAAAGGTCAAAGTAGTCAAAGTGGTTCCAAAGAAAAAATTATTTAAATAATAAAGTGAAGTGATGAGTGTACTTTAAGTCAAAGTGGATACAAAATAAATTATTTAAATAATAAAGTTAATGGAGAAATTACTAAGTGGACAAGTGGTTAGAAGTGGGTTAGCCCTAAAATAAGGAAAGTGGTTTAAGAGATTTTAGAAGGTAAATAATAAAGTGAAGTGATGAGTGTACTATAAGTCAAAGTGGATACAAAATAAATTATTTAAATAATAAAGATAATGAAGAAATTACTAAGTGGACAAGTGGTTAGAAGTGGGTTAACCCTAAAATAAGGAAAGTGGGTTAAGATAGTTAAAAGGTAACCCCTTGAGGAAGCTACATGAAAGTATAAATAAGAGGCAAGGACATCTCATTTTAATCAAACTTGAGCATATTGAATATATACAAGTGACTAAGGTAACCAAAGGATATCTAGGCTGAATTTCAAAGGGAAGGTGAAGTAAATAAGGCCAGGATTCACGGGAGGATAAATTCTTTTGATGATGTTTTCTAAGGTATGTTATTTACAGTTCATCTCACCATTTTCACAATAAATTTGTTTCTATAATTATTCAGACTGTGAAATTGGGAGGCCATTGAGGAAACATATCCAAGTAGCTGTGATAAAAATTTCAGCTTGTGGGTCGTTGTATTTTTGGAGTTACACTCAGTGGAAAATAGGGTTTATGGCTAGTCTTGAAACTAGTCTAAAACACGTGTTTTGGGTAAAAACATCATAAATTATTCATAAAAGATCCAAATTCAGTAAGACCAGATGTATTGGTTAGAGTACAGTCTGTAGTATTATGTGTACCATTTTTAGATCCATACAACATATATTCTGTGCTAGGTACGCTCTACAAGTTCTCTCTCTAAAATAAGATATAATTCAACAAGGTATGCCATTTTTGCTAAAAATCCTTTTATGAGAGGTTCCAAGTAGTGAAAAATGAAGGAATTTCATAAAAGACACTGAAGAACATTGTGTAATATTTTTAGATATTTATTCATTACAGGTACATAGTTATGATATTTTCAAGTTAGAGTTGTTGACTTATCCAAAACTAGTCATGTGAGACTAAAGTAAACTTTGATGAAAATGATAGTCTCTTGTTGTTAAAGTTAAGGAAGGTTTGCAGGTATGTGATCATATACACCAGGTCTATTACAAAGTTACAAATCAGATTTGGATGATGAAATTGATGAGGGCTTCTGGTTGAGGTACATGTTGGGTACATGGTTGAGACAAGTAGTTGATGAGTTGGCACATACCTGAGGTGTATAGTTGATGATGTTGGTACATATTGATGAGTCATAGTTTATATGTATTTGGTGAATGATTGGTACATATTTGGTGCATGGTTGATGCACTCGTTGATGGTATAGGTTGAGGTACAGGTTGGTGCATGGTTGATGCACTTGTTTATGGTACATGTTGATTACGAGTTGTTTGGATAGGTTATTATGACATGTTATTTGTATAGGTTTTATGCATGGTTGATGCATTTGTTTATGATATAGGTTGAGGTACAGGTTGATGTGTGGTACATGTTGGCATAGGTTATTGGTACAAGTTGTTACAAGTTGATTACAGGTTGATTGGTACAGGTTTACAACAGTATATCTCACAATGATAGTGTGACAATGGTTCCATCATTCTACTTCTACGACATGGTGGTTGGACGAGGCAAGGATAGGTGGTTGTATCCACCTTCCAATTGTAGCCGAAGAACATAGGGGGTTGTAGCCTCCTTCTGGTTGTATTCAGATAATTGGGGAGTTGGAGCTTCCCTCAGGTTGTAGCCTAAGAAACTAGGGGGTTGTAGCCTCCTTCTGGTTGTAGCTAGAGAACTGGGGAGTTGGAGCTTCCTTCATGTAGCCTGAGAAACTAGGGGGTTGGAGCCTCCTTCCAGTTGTAACTGGAAAACAAAGAAGTTGGTGCTTCCAACGAATGCAATTCTTAAATACATATAAAAAAAATAATTCCGTGGTTTTCTCCCGCTTTGGGTTTCCACGTAAAAACACTAGTGTACTGTGTATGTGTATGATTTCTCATTTGTTCATTGTTTATTTACTCTGCAACTATTGGATGATAGTGCTAGATTGATATAACACTTTCATTTTGTGGTTAAAAATGATTATTTCTCTATTACTGATTCACCCCCCCTCTTAGTAATTCAACAAATGAAAGAGATAAATTGAGATTCAATAGTTTTACCTAAAGAAATAGATATTAATAAAATTTGGATACTAATTTATGACAAAAAATCTCATCATTGACATCACTGTCACTCTCTATTTTTTGTTTAATATGTTCTCATTGTGCCTCAATTTCTTCAAATCTCTTCCTATTTATTTTAATTGTCTCTCCCTTCAATCCTACCTTTGGTGACCATTCCCATATGATGCTATTCACATTGACAGACTGCATTCATTCCGTTCCAACAACCCATTGTTGAGTTGTTTTTAAATAGTTTCCTTCAAAATATTTGTTTTTTCTGGATGTTCCATGGGATTTCACCAATTAACCACTATATTATATGTTTCAACAACAACATCTGAATATTTGTAGATATTTCATTTTTTCCTACCAAACCATATTACACAATGCAAGTTTGATGATTGTAATTATGAGAATTTTTACCTCAATAATAATGTTTTCTCTTGGAGAGATTTAATCTCTAGTCTTGTTACATAAAGGTCCAATGCAATGATCATTAATAGTGTGTACATTATCCCTCAAGTAGGCTTCCATAACTTCATGTGTGGGTTGTATATGATCATTGTTTTCTTATTTTTTGCATTGTGAATGGATATAAATTATTTCTTGATGCTCAATCTTCACAAAGGGAGCGTCCAAAGCTTAAATATATTCTCCCAAAAAGTTATCTTGACATGCGAATATTGTTCCCCTCCCTTCTTAATCCCCTTCTTCCATAATGAGATATATGATTTTAATCCTTTATTTATTTCTTCCATATCAAAAGGTATTTGTTGATTTGACAATTGATTTTTCCTTTTAAATGAGTCTAGATGGCCACCAGACAATGATTCCACAAATTAATAAGAGGTAGCCACTTTTCATCTTGAACCAAGAGTTTATATTGCATAATTGACATGCCATTAATGATATAGAATTTGAAGTATTGTCATCCTTTTATATGAATTATCTTAGAATTATAATCCAACAAAGGTGGATCCACAAAGCTCTTGAAGTCAAAGAATTCATCAACTAGATATCTAATGAAAGAATTATAGTTTTCACATGTCCTATGAGTGTCCATCATTTTTGAAAGAAAAAATATGCATTTCTATTTTATTTCAACTAATAACCTCCCATAAGTTACATCTATGTCTTCATATGTGTGTCCAGCTAGAGGAAACCAATTTCAATAATTTCAAACACCCTTGTTTTTAAAAGGAAATCAAATGTAAACACATAACCATTTTTTACTACCAATGCAATTATCCATTTGCAACAATAATACTAGTGGAAATTTTCTATTTGATTTGTAATAGTTTACATTATCAACACTTATCTCAATTTATTGCATATCATCTTGCTTGTAGGATTTTTTTTTCCATAAGATTTAGTTTGTAATAGAGCTTCATAGAATGGGCGGTTTGATGCTCTTTTTTTGTACAACAAATCTGAATATCAATTCTATATTAGTTCTATGATATCCTTGAAGAATTTAGCTAATGAAGTCATAATGAAGTTGGAACCCATATTTAGAAACAAAAGGTTGAAGTGATTGAAGCCCCCAATCTTGTTCCCATGTCTAAGCATGCTAGTTAAAGAAATTGGAAGATTCATAACACTACTAATAGCATTTTCCTTCTTACCCGACCTTGGTATAAAATTATTTTCCTTGTCCATCTTTCCATGCATAATGATCAAATGTTTGCTATGATGCCTATGATGATTTGAACTCAATTTGTGGGTATATAAAACATTTTTATGACTTCTAATATATTTATTATGGGCCATTTGAATTTCCCACAACTATTCTACTTCAACTGTATTAGTGGTTCCCTTAAGTTTGTTGGTGATTGAAACATCTTACATCTTGTAAAGAAATCATTATTTATTATTATAACATTTGAAAATTGTTTTCTCATTATTGTGCCAAAATTGGATTACAAAACTTGAGGAAGAACCAACAATTCCATGTCCTTTTTAACCTTGTTGTGAATCAAATCCCGAGTCATACTTGAAGGAAATAATTTGAGAGGTTCTATTGTTCCATCTTGCCGTATTGAGCACGTTAGATGTGGAGTCTTTTCTGGATTTTGTTCCACAATATTACTAATGCTAGCCACTATTGTAATCATTATTAGATCTGGATTTTTTTAATCCACTATTACCATTCATTGCTTTTAAGTCACCATTTTTAAACATATCCTTAAAGTGGTAGAAAGTGTTTCTTTTTATTCCATAAATGTGATACCATTTAATGTGTTAAAATTCATTATAAGCAAAGTTAGTTTATTTATTTCTCATTGTCTAGCAATAACATCATTTGATGTCAAAGAATTTAGTACAAATGACCTTATTAATACCCTCAACCATTAACCCCAATGAAATTTACTATCATTTTACAACAAGGTGTAGTGTGCATGTTTGTAATGAAACAAATTTGTTTGTAATGAAAGAAATTTCATGAAATGTTTCAATAGAGTTTGTATTCTACTTACTTTGAGAAGCTGCATTTGTCTTTTAGAATTTCAGTTGATTATATAGCCAAGTTTTCACAATTTGTACATTAGTACAATCTACAATACCCATATGTGGATAAACCAAATGCAGAGGAGTTACTTCTATCACATCCCATATAAATTTGAACTTAATTTTCTTTGTACTTTCCTTTAATATCACTTATAAGGGGCACCACTAAGGTTAAGAAAGTGGTTTGTAGGCCATCTTCACAGAGAAATTTATGATATGCAACATTTTTTGCATTGGATGATGAATAATTTCTCAATTAAAACTCCAAATTCATTACCATCTAGTGGTGTAAAGTGAACTATCTCTCCTTCTAGAACATTTGAAATTATTCTCATGGTGATATAATTTGGCTCCAAATAACACTAATGGTCCAAATTCACCTTTTCTCCTAAGAACATAATGGCATGTGATTTTGGTTCATTTGTGTGGGTGAACCTTCAAATTGGTTAATTCCTTCAAGCCTTAGGATATAAATTGTTTTGAAATCCACCATTTTATTCATTGGCCAAGGTACTAAACTACCACTCTCTAACTCAAATGAGAAAATGTCACAAAGAAATATTAGTTTGATCACTAGCTCAACAAATGCAAGAGGTCCTAAACTCTCCTATTCAATAACATGCCACTCATCCACATTTTTCATAAGACCCATGTGGCTATGCAATCTCTTTTCTCTAAACATCTATGCAACAATTTGACTTGCTTGAGAATGAATGTTGACCTATATTATTTTGGAATCTTTTAAAATCCATTATTAAAATTTATGCCATTTATTTGCTTCTCATTATGTGATTCATATATAATCAAAGTGTCCATTTAATCATTCTCACCTTGTTGTAAGGAGCACTGGATGTGGTTAACTATCTGTGATGCATCACATTTAACAAAGACACTTTTTTCTTTTGACTATGTGTTTGCACCTCTTGATGCATGAAAAAATGAAATATACATGTTTGATGTGGCTATTATGCAACTATTTTCTACCTAGTTAGTCTATTCTCTCAGCTACTTTTAAACTATCCAATAACAGGCCCACATAATGTTAAAAAATTAACATCCTAAAAGAAATTTGTGCTAATTTGGAACAACTAAGACACATATGGATGTTAGATTGGTTTTCAAAATCAAGCTATATTTTTTCACAAATCACTAGTCTTAATACATATAACCTAATGAATTAGGATTGTGACTATATTAGCTTCAGCTTCAAGTAAATGCATATGTGAGGTGGTAAATACATACAACTTGTGGTTAGGTGGTGACATATCCATTTATTTTGTTTTCATTGTTTTAATATACAAAACACACACATATAACACATCTAATCATAGCTGGCTTCATAAAATATTGCATATGTAAACATTACAATGATACATTCTAACTAGAATCTCAAAATGATATTATTATAAAGTGTTATAAAAATAATAATAATAAGAAGAATGCACAGCTTTAAAGAACCTTAAGAACGATGATAAATTAGTAATTCTTAGGGCAGATAAAGGTGGCGCCATAGTACTTATGAACCGTAATGATTACAATAAGAAAATGATTGAACACTTAGCCCAAAGTGGCATCTATAATAAACTTCCTGGTAATCCCATTAAAAATATTACAAGACAAGTAAATAAATCCATCAACAATTCTAACCTAGATGAAAGAACTAAAAAATGTTTAACCCCCAATAGCGAGATCACCCCTAGGATCTACGGTCTACCAAAAATTCACAAAAAATAAACTAAGACACATATGGATGTTAGATTGGTTTTCAAAATCAAGCTATATTTTTTCACAAATCACTAGTCTTAATACATATAACCTAATGAATTAGGGTTGTGACTATATCAGCTTCAACTTCAAGTAAATGCATATGTGAGGTGGTAAATACATACAACTTGTGGTTAGGTGGTGACATATCCATTTATTTTGTTTTCATTGTTTTAATATACAAAACACACACATATAACACATCTAATCATAGTTGGCTTCATAAAATATTGCATATGTAAACATTACAATGATACATTCTAACTAGAATCTCAAAATGATATTATTATAAAGTGTTATAAAAATAATAATAATAAGAAGAATGCACAGCTTTAAAGAACCTTAAGAATGATGATAACTTAGTAATTCTTAGGGCAGATAAAGGTGGCACCATAGTACTTATGAACCGTAATGATTACAATAAGAAAATGATTGAACACCTAGCCCAAAGTGGCATCTATAATAAACTTCCTGGTAATCCCATTAAAAATATTACAAGACAAGTAAATAAATCCATCAACAATTCTAACCTAGATGAAAGAACTAAAAAATGTTTAACCCCCAATAGAGAGATCACCCCTAGGATCTATGGTCTACCAAAAATTCACAAAAAGTAAATTCCACTTAGACCCATAGTGAATAACATAGGCTCACCAACCTATGAACTAGCTAAACATGTAGCCAAAATTATTAGACCCTTAGTAGGCCATACTGACTCATTCATAAAAGAATCCAATGAATTTATTAAAGTCATTAAAAATGAAAAAGTAAAACCTCAAGACACTCTCATAAGCTTTGATGTATTCTCCCTATTCACAAAAATCCCTCTAAGTGAAGCTATCGAGATTGTAAAAGAAGTGACTGATCAATAAATGGAAAAACTAGCCGAGGTTTGTCTTCACTCCACGTTCTTTAGCTACCAAGGAGAATTTTATAAACAAACTAGCGGCATAGCGATGTGATCCCCATTGTCCTCCATTGTTGCCAATCTTTTCATGGAAAATTTTGAAAAGAAAGCCCCAGACTCCTTTCCCCTGAAACCTTCAAGGTGGAAGTTGATGAAACTAATGTACTCTGGCCCCATGGGAAAGAGGAATTACAAAAATTCTTTCAACACCTAAACAACATCTCAGAAGAAATAAAATTCACAATGGAACTTGATGAAAATGGTAGCATCCCCTTTCTACATGTTCTAATCAATAGGAAAAGAGATGGAAATCTAGGACATGCGGTCTATAGAAAAAATACCCACACAAAAAACTATCTCCACGCAAAATCGCATCACCACCCCAGCCAAAACCTAGGAGTCCTAAAACATTTATCCACGAGAGCCATAAGAATCTCCGATGAAGCACACCGAGAACAAGAAAAATATCACCTCTTTAATATTTTTAAGAATATAGGTTATAAACATAAAGACATTAAGAATGCAATAAATAAATCCCTAGAAAGAACTAGCAAAAGTCCTAACTCCCCCAAAAATCTAAACCCTAATAAAAATGCTTACCTACCTTACATCCAAAGAGTAACTGATAGGATTGCAAGAATCCTTAGAAAAAAATAAATTAAGACCTCCTTCAAACCACATGAAACCATCAAACAAAATATGAGATTCTTTATAGACAAACTTGACCCTCACAAAGGCAAAGGAGTTTACAAAATAGAGTGCTCATGCGGAAAATGCTACATCGGTGAAACTGGTCGCTCATTCTAGATTAGGATTAAAGAGCATGTAGCTGACATCAAGAATGAACACATTCGCACCTCTGCCTTAGCATAACGCTCCCTTAAAAAAACACACCATGTTCTCCTAGAAGATACCAAAATTTTGGCCAAAGAAGATCACCTCTTTAAATAACGTATTAGAGAAGCAACTGAAATCCGAAAACACCCAAACAACCTAAACATAGATAGTGACCTAGAATTAAATGAAAAATGGTTCCCTTTGATTCATAAAAACAAGAATAAAAATAAGTAAGTAATCTCACTGGGTATTCTTCTTATTTTAATAAATATTAAAACTTTTTTTTTTACCATTATAACACTAATAAAAAACATTTTTAATATTTATTTTATTTATATTATTTTACTATTATTAATAACACTACCAAATAACCCTTCTGACACTCACCTTAAAAAAAAAACCAATTAAATACCTAAAATACTATTATTTAGATTAAAAACTTAATATTAACTTAAAACCCTTAAAAAACCACTAACCTAACTTTATTAAAAAGTTAATCACTTAGACTTAAAATTGTGAACAAAAAACTTATTAGAACACCTTTCATTACTTAAATTAAAACAATAAATTTAAAAAATGAAGAATTGTATAATAATTTTTTTTTTAATAAAAATAAAACCCTAAAACTTAATTAAAATTTAAAAAAAAGATTTTCTCTAAGGTTTTATTTAATCTGTAGCTTTCCCTTCTCATAAACTATTTATAACAAGCTATTTTCATCATTTTTAAATCAAGATTTCTTGTTTTAAAGATAAACTATTTATAACAAGCTTTTTTCGTCATTTTTAAATCAAGATTTCTTATTCTAAAAATGCATCCTGATATGAATCCAAAACTTCAACAATTTATTAATAATATTGTGTTTTTTCCAAACACTTTTAAAAATAATAATATAATTATAAAACTATTAAAAATATTGTAAATAACTATTTTACTAACTATTATTATAAGTAACCAATACATGTAAATTTTAATAGCTATTATATGGATAACTAATACACGTTGTAGCTAATATGATAGTTATTGGAACTGAATAATGATATTGTAATATTAATGACAATAATACAATTATGAAAGTATTAAAAATCATATCAATACCTAATTTATTAACTATTATTTAAGAAGATAATACTAGTTCTTAACTTTTAATAACTTTATTTGAATAACTTGTACATATAATATATTATATAACACACTGTAAAGGTACATATAATAAGTAAGAGTATATAGTATAGGGTATAGATTATAGAGTATAGCACACATGTGTGCACACACATTGACGAGAATGTACGAGATATGAGACTAGGGTTTAGGATATAGTATATAACACTCCTCACACACACACATTGATGAGAATGTGAGAGATATGACACTTGGGTTTACACATATGACAAATGGACTATGGTTTTCACATACGAAGAATGGACCAGGGTTTACATAAACAATGAATGTAATAGGGTTTTTCAGAACCAATCACATGTTCATTGTACTTTGAAATTTGAATATTCATTTAGGGAACATAAAATAACATATAACAAAATTATGTTTGGTAGAAGGTCATTTTGTGAATGAACATAGTTACCAACTTAATGAGAACTGTGACCTCAAAACGAGAATTCTGGTCCAAAAAGTCCATATTTTTGCATAAAAAACATCAAAATCAACCCCTAAATCAAAAAGTGGTGGTACCGGTAGCACCATTTTTTAAAATGGGGTCAAAATTACAACATTTTTCAAACATGGGCTTCAAAACTTAGACAGTAGCTTAGAAAAACCTTAAAATCAACACCTAAAAACAAATAAGATTTTTTTGATTTTTTGATTTATTTTCAAAACATTAAATTTTGAGATCATTTGAAATCTTATTTTTATCACTTGGTACCATTAAAACCAAAACCTCAAAATCAACCATCAAATTTAAAAGTACTACTACTGGTAGCACCCATTTTAAAATTGGGGTATGAAAATGACACATTTTTATAATGTGGTAAAAGAACTCATCATTACTATAAACAAAGTCATTAAATAAACCCTTATATGTTTACTTTTTAAATGTTATTATCACGCAAAGAACAAGGTAATACATAATGCCATGAAAATACCACAATATACTTTAAAAATTCAACGTCACTTTTTAATATTTTTTTACTTTTAATAATAAAACAATAAATACAAGTTACATTGAATGAAACATAAATAATTTCTTAAAAGTATTGTTACATTGTTATATTATAACATTGTTATGATGATGATGATGATGATGATGATGATTAACGCCCACTAAGACCTAATTGGTCTATCAGACCTTAAGACGGTAAGTGATTACTTGTGATTCTTTAGAATTTTGTTTTTGTGCTCGAAAAGCTTTCCAAGACCACCATACTTTTGTTGAGTTAAGAGGTTAGAAAGGTTGGTGGTGTGATCAATATTTTGAAAATGAGATCTAATATGGGTATAGGCTAGACAATTTAAGAGAAAGTGCTTTTCATCTTCAACCTTCTTAGCGTCACAAAGGTGACACACTCTTTCATCCCATGGCATTTTAGGAATTGACCAACGCCCAGTTTCACTTTGGAGCTCGTGAGAATTTGTTCTTATCTTAGCAATGTTTATTTTTTCTTTACACTTGGCAAAACAGATAGATAATTTTGATCTTCTAGATTAGAGTTGATTACATCTTTATAATACCTTAATTTTCTTTTTTCCTTTAACTCTTTATCACACCACATTTTTTCCTTAAATTTTGATTTGACATTTTTTTTAATAGTATCTTTTTAACCTTCTTAATTTTTTACTTATATTATAACATTGTTATAATATAACAATGTTATATTATAATATAACAATGTTATATTATAACATTGTTATAATATAATATAACAATGTTATATTATAATATAACAATGTTATATTATAACATAACAATGTTATATTATAACATTGTTATAATATAATATAACAATGTTATATTATAACATATGTTTATGTTTTTTTTTTAGATATTAATGATTTTTTTTTGCGTGTAAATTGTATTTTTTTAAAGTTTTTGATATATATATATATATATATATATATAGTTTTAAGGTTTTTCAATTTAATTTTGTTAATTTTTATTTAAATTTTGTATTAAAATTTTTGTTTTAAGTTTTTTAATTTGGGTTTTTCAATCTTTTTAAAGTGTTTTTTGGGTTATAATTTTTATTTTTTTACGAATTTTTCTCAATTTTTTCTCATCATTCTTACTATATATATAATTTTATGGTTTTCTTTTCCTCTTTAGTTTTTTATAGGTTTTTCTTCAATGGTTTTTTCTCATATAAATTTGTTTTTAAAATGTTTTTGGTTTTTTAAATTTCAATTCTATTTGTTTATTTATTTATTTATTTTAGTTTTTAATTGATCCCAAAAAAATGAATTATATTTTTTTGCTAAATATTTTAAAATATTGTTATTTAGCAACAATTATTTTCTATGGATTGAAGTAAGGTAAAAAAATTGTGTTAAAAATGATATTTTCCACTATATTTAAAATGTATGGAACCATAACTTAATTAAGGACACATAATTATTTGATAAATCTTAATTTCAAAAAAGTAAATGGTGTAAAGCATTTTTAACATTGGATGAATCATGGAAATATGATTAAAAACACGATTGAATAAAAATAAAAATAAAATAGAAAAGTTTGAAAATAGATGAAAAAACATCGTTGAGAAAAAAGAAAAAAAAATAAAATTGAACAATTTGAAAATAAAAGAAAAAACGAGCATTTAAAAAAACAAAGTGGAAACCTTATGTATCAAAAAATTTAAAATATAAAAAAAAACACCTAAAAATGGAGGGGGGTGCTACCGTGGCACCATTTTTAAAAACGGGGTAAAAAACTTGACCCCCCCAAAAACGAGAACTCTGTAGAGTTCTCGTTAAGTTGGTAACTATGTTAATGGATATGGAGGTATTAAAGACTGATCCAAGGATTGAAAGCATGTAGTTAGATTTTGGTTACAATGGATCACCGAATTTTAATTATGGAGATCAAAATAACAAGGTTGGCACATAGGGCTAAGTCATCATTGGGTTTGGAATCTTCCCACACCTTCATCCAATGTTTAGCACAAGAGATCGAGGGTTCCAATGCTTCATATTTTGGGAAAATGGAGCCACTCTTTGGAAATCGGATCCAATGATGGGAAAAGGGTCCTCAAATGAAAATCATATCTAGTTGAGTAACATCTTCTACATTTCCAGGTCCCCAACATCAACCCTAAACCATATATCTTAGTCCATATAACATCTCTTCTTCACCTACCGATTTTGACGATGAGTCATTATTTTGTGATAACAGAGGAAAATGAGATCTATTAATCTCTAAGCAACTCTGTCTCATCATGATCTTATTGAGGTATCCAATAAACCTATTTTTACCACCAATGCAAAGGGTTGATCAATAATAGACTACTACACATATGTTGGAAATTTTATTGAGCATGGATTTGATACACAAGTTTTTGCATGCCCTCTTACACCATTGATGATGTAGACTCTTTTCACCAACCTATACACATAATTTGGATTTTATACATGAAGTATCTATTATTTTGGGTTAAAGTTTTCATGATGTATTTTGAGTTACAATTGGTTGATTACTCAGAAGACATGATATCAAAAGAGGAATTTTTTATCTCCTATGGGTCTCCTAATATCAAGGTCATTAGGGCCATGGGGGGTTTGGGGATATAACACTTTATACCTACCAAAAATTTGGATAAGAGGGTTGGGGTCAATATTCATAATAGATATGTGTCATACATAAGTCTAATCCTATAGTAGGAATATATATGGAAAGTAGAGGGCCCATCAAGCTATTTCCTGGAGGCCACATCAGAAAAGGGTGATGGTTTTCAAGTGACTACAATCAATGCAATCACGAGAAGGAGTATTGGGGGTGTCAATGGACTTAGAGTGTGGTTTTTGTTAGATCTATTCAGTCTTTGAGAGGATTAGGTTGGATGTGGTGGACCACAATGATCCAAGGTTAGGGTTCATTAGTGTAAATTTATGGTTGCAAGATCTGCATGGAGGTGGGGGTTTTCTTGTAGTGGATTGACGAGGGAAGAAGCAATGGAAGGTGATTAAATATTTAGGAAGTGGTATTTCTTTGATGATTGGTGAATATATTTGGGTGGATCAAATTAGATTCTTAGCAAGGAATACTTTGGTGGGAAAATTCCTCGGTTGTAGAGTTTCCATGGCATGTTTGAATGAATGGGTTCAACTAGAGTGGGATCTTATTTTGGGGTATTGCCCAATATGTCATTTTCTTTCAAAATGATGACTTGGGTTTATTTTCAATTGTGACAAGGATTCCCTAAAAATTCTAAAAGGTAATTGGTTTATGGATAAGGCTTACCTGTCCATCAAAACCTAGCATCGTTGTTTTGATGAAAATGAGGAATTATCTACTAGTACTCTAGTTTGGGTAAAATCACTGAGTTTTCCATTGGATATGTGGTCTAAGTGTGTTTTCCAAGATATTGGTAACACCTTGGGTAAGTTCATTCTGTTAGATGATAGTTACAAATCCTGCAATGACCAGTCTATTGCATGCATTCTGATAGAAATTGATGTTAGTGAGGGCTTGCTTGAATCAATAGAGCTGGTGGTTGGTGATAAATCATACACATAGAACCTAGATTACATGAATTTCCCTTTCCATTGTGTGATATTCCATTAGTATGGTCATGTTATTCATAACTGTTAAAAGTATTTTATGTGACGTTATTGGGTAAAAAACAAGGAAAATTATGGTAGGGGGAAGGATCATGTTGTTCTTCTAGAAGAATGTCCTCCTTTTTATATTGAGTTAACAAACCATGTTGTGGGTGAATCTATGGGGGGTGGGGGGGGGTGGGAAAATGCTATATGGTGAGAAGGAGGTGATTTAGTGGACACGGGTTTGATTGTTGGTGACATTTATATTCCCTTATTTTTTGTCTCTTGCCAATTGGAAAGCATAAAAGAGGAAGCCCCAGTGGGTATGGGGTTTTTTGAATTCTCTCCTTAACTGCAAAAGTTGGATATGCTCTAGATTTTGGGTGCACACCTTATGGGCATGTCTCCTTTAATTCCGTCCTTGATGTATGAT
Source organism: Picea engelmannii (assembly GCA_009831015.1). Lineage (NCBI taxonomy): Eukaryota > Viridiplantae > Streptophyta > Pinopsida > Pinales > Pinaceae > Picea > Picea engelmannii. Next base: position 77,942 of record ML779647.1, on the reverse strand, counting down.
AACAAACCTATTGATAGTTTGTCATCGAGGGAGGGTTATATTGTTCATTGTTAGGATGAAGTCAAAATGGTAAGGGACACCTTCTTAGAGTATGCTAAGTTAGAAGTTGGATTGGTTGGAGGGGAAGGTTTTTTTGTTAACCTATCTTGTGAATTGGACCCTTCATTTGATAGGGGGAATAACCTTGTTGAGAGGCTTTTTTTTTGGCTACTTTCTCCTTGAAAACAAGGAGATGGACATTACCACCTATAACATACCTAGCTTCATGGTGAGCCACCTTACTACCATTCCATATCTATACATGTTTTACATTTTAAAATTTAATTCAACCTAGATCACATTTCCATAATTAATATCTTTGATACCAATCCATTCTCTACTTGGTTATATAAGGAAATAACCATGCAATATGACATGCAAATAATGCAATTCACAAGTACCAAAACATAATTATAACATGTAATTTATTAACAATCACAACATAGTTAAAAATAATATACACACAAATAAATCATAAGATAACGCATAAACCATAACACTTATCTTATAAAGAAATACCACCGACTAGTTGTAAGAAGGATGTTCCTCCCAACCATATGTTTTTCTGCTCTAGATATCTCAACAACATGCCACCATTGATCTAGGGCTATAAATCCACAATGAAAATTGACTCCTATGACTGGCTAATATACCTCACACATCCCATTACCCAACAAATGAAAACATACACACTCCTACAACCTTTTCCACCATCTAACTCATTGGCCTATATAAAATTTGTACATATACAATTACAACTCAAGAGTCAACGAGGGGGTATTACACCACCTAATACCTCATACCTACATCCATGAATCTATGGTTTCTAGGGGGTTGGGATTGAATATTATAAAGGAGCCATGGGGTCAAAAGGTTGGTGAAAAATCTTATATGAAGCATGCACAAGAGACAACAGTTAAAGAAGTTAGTTAGGAAAGGAAGATACATATTACTGGGTTTATTGGAGTAGGGATAATCAATGGTGGTGTTAAACCATGTTGTTCCTTTCCATTAATATTCATGGCTTGGGGGGCTAGGCCAAAAAATTGGCCCTCTAAAAGTTGGTGGAAGTAGATAGGCCTGAGGTGATTTTCATTTCGGAAACTATGGGAAAAGGGGATAGTATAATTAAGGATTTGAAGAAGTCCTTTGTGGGATGGGAATTCTTGGCTTTGGATACATAATGGTTTTTGGGTGGCCTCATTATTGGTTGGAGTAAGAAAATTTCATTAAACAACTCCTTTATTGTGTGTTCAGGTTTGTGTATAGAGTTTTTTAGCAAGAGCCTTGAAATGGAATTGACCTTGCTCAATGTGTATGCACCTTATGAAGGATTTTTATTTTTTATTTTTTATTTTATTATTATTATTATTATTATTTTTTCTGAATTGATATCCTATCCTCACAATGGATAAAGTTGGAAAGTTTGATTGTTGGAGGAGATCCGAATCTCACCCTGAATACATGTGAGATATGGGGTACTCGAAACTCCAACTCACTTTTACTCAAGTAAAGAACACAAATCTTCCCATCTCTTTTTACTAGGGATGACAACCTTGAGTAACTTTCTGTATATCACGTCCATCTCAGTATACTTGGAAAAAGTGGGCTTTGTGATGAAAATATGTTTTATCTCATGCCGGATGCTTAGGTCCAACTGTAATGTTTCTAGGAAAGCTTTGTCGATAATGCTTCCCTGTATACCTGCAAATTTGGAACCATCCTTTACCACTGTAATGATATTCTGCTTGTAATTTGATAGAGTGATGAGCTTGTCATTTATTACTAGAAGTCTATGGAGGCACTTCTTGTGTAGTACTTCAATCTTGCTAAAAAATATTTGCACTCCAATGTCCATCACCTGAGCCTTATACTCTAGATGCAACATCAATCCTTTCTTGGTCAAGAACTTCTTGACCTCAAGGATGGTCTCTGTCCTGTCTTAAATCTCCAATGCTTCCAACTTCTGTTTGTTCTTGGAGTTAAGGAACCTGATGAGTTCAGTGTCTTCTTCAGGTCTTTCTCCTAGCTCTTCTATTATTTTTTCAATTTCTTCCCTAGCCTTATGTACCAGTTCATGTTGTTCAAATATAATTGTATGAATGGCCATATTTTTTCCATAGACTTGCTGATATCCATGTAGATGTTTTCCTTGGCCTCATATAATGTCTTGTCCATGAAAGTCTCCTTCTTCAACTGTTGTAATTCCAGGTGAAGCTCTGAGTGAAGTTCATCTATTTCAAGAGGTTGTCAGCCTCTTCTTCTATAGCTCTACTATTGCATATGAAAGAACCAATTTGGGTCTTTATTCTGAGTTTCTATTTGTTCTTAACTGATACAAAATGGATGTAATTAGAGTTTACCACCTGTCTGATATATTCCAATGCACATATCCTAACAGAGAGATATTTTGGCAGTATGTATGGTGGAAAATCACATCCGTATATTCTTATTTCAGTATGGTTCTAATACATATACCAATCTCCTATTTTGGCCAAGTCAAAGAGGTGAAGAATTATTTGGAATTTTTCGTTAATTCTCGACTCCATTCTGTTGTTGAGCATGCAAAACATTGGGTGATAAAACTGATCAATGAAATCTTTAAAGATAAACTCAGTGGAATTTTCCCCCAGTAGTGAGGTCCATGAATTTACTGGTTGAGGGTTTCCTTCCCGATCCAATTTATAGAGAGCACATGCGAATCTATTTGACTGAAAGAACAAAAATAGGTACACCAACACTGAGGAATATATTAACATTCCTTCTGTTGATAATTTGAAAATCTTCTCATGTATGTTGTCAGCCAAAAAATGACTGAAATCAAACTGGACTGTAGCTTTTTCTTTTGTGGAGAAAATGGACAGAAAACCTAAGATATGTTCATATACCCATTCATCAGAAAAATAACCTAACACGTAATAGAGGGTGGAAATAATTTGTTTTTCCTTGACAAAGAAGATGGAAGATGGATAGGGAGGGTTTTTCTTAGGCAACTGAGCAACTTCTAGCAGAAAGATTTCGAAAATTTGGGCACTTTGGGGGAAGGAGACTTTCTGATAGAGATCATTTAGGACTTCAATAGAGAAAGGGATTACAGGGTCAATTCTTGTGATCTGTAACATCTGATTGATTGATTTAGGGGTAATGGTGAACAAGGTTTCACCAGACGTAGATATGATGGCCCTTTGGCCAGGAAGATAATAAGCTTGACATTTCAAGGCAAATTTTGGGAAGTGGAAGATCTGGGGAAACATGTACAAAGGAAAATTGGACTCCCAGAGTCCAATTTCATCACTTTGATCTAAGAAAATATCCTTTATCCAGAAGTGTATTTCAAAGAAGTCAAATTCACACTTCGGCTCTATAATTTTGTAGTCTTTGTTTGCCAGGGGAACATGATCCAGGTCGATGGGAGGGGGAAGAAATGGATTTTCATATGTTTTAGTGGATTTAGATTTGGGATACATGTCTAACAAATATCTAAAGGTGAAATAATGGATGACTATAGTTACTTGGATTAATGGCATATGTCGATAGCGTATCTTGGTGGCAGTTGGCTCAAAAACTGGATTCGATGCATTGTCAACAATGTCTGGATCTACAAATAGTGTAGAAATGGTGAATAAACGAGGTTAAATAGTGGAGGGAGGTGTCTATTATGGCGTGGGATGGTGACTGGATGAATAAGGATCACGAGGAAGGCATTGATTGGCCAATGAGTATGTGGGGTGTGACGTGTGACAAGACTTAGTGGGGTACGATGGCAGAGTGAGGTGGACAATTTTGGGTAGGTGGTTAGGAAGGATTCC
>ML779647.1:16211-43063 GCA_009831015.1 Picea engelmannii | reverse complement strand
ATTGACTCAGGTGCATCATACCATATGAATCCTCACAGGGAGTGGTTCTCTGAATATGACAAGTATGATGGTGGTGATGTATTCCTAGGAGATGACTCGAAAAAAAAAATCTTGGGACGTGGAAGGGTTAAGTTGCCGCTAAACGATGGAAGGATTATAACTCTCCTCGGGGTTCTACACATTCCAAAACTAGCCAGGAGCCTAATATTTGTAAGAAAGTTGGGTGATGCAAAAGTAAAAACTATATTTGAAAAGAACACTTGCAAGATGGTACGAGGAGCAATAGTGTTGATGAGGGAAGTTCATTGTGGAACTCTGTACAAGTTGTTGGGAAGCACTTATACTAATGGGTGTAACAGTTTTGTTGTCCTTGAGAAAAAAAATGAAGGAGACAAGACCAATACTATCCCAGAAAAGAAGACCATGTTGTGGCATCAAAGACTGGGGCATATTGGAGAAAAGGGCCTTCGAACACTACACGATAAAGGTATGGTTGAAGGTATGTGTAATTGCACTCTGGATTTTGATTTCTATGAAAATTGCATATATGGTAAACATAATCGAGTAATATTTTCATATGGTGCTACAAGAGCAAAGTGGATCTTAGAGTTGATACACAGTGATGTGTTTGGACCTGTTCCTGTTCCATCCCTAGGTAAATCTGTGTATTATGTTTCATTCATAGATGATTTTTCAAGGAACACATGGATTTATTTTCTTAGAAAGAAATATGAGGTATTTGATAAATTTAAAGAGTTTAATGCTATGGTAGAAAATCAGACAAAGAAGAAAATAAAGGTATTGAGAACAGATAATGGTGGATAATTCTGCGGAAATGAATTCGAAGAATTCTGTAAGAAGTGTGGTATATAAAGGTAGAAGAATACTACATACACTTCTCAGTAGAATGGAGTTGTAGAAAGGATGAACAAGACACTGATGGAAAAAGAAAGGAGCATGCTCAGCGGTGCCGGGTTAGGAGAAGAATTCTGGGTAGAGGCAGTGGGTACAACATGTTACCTAGTCAATCGATCACCTTCATCATCATTGGATGATAAAAATCCACATGAGGTATGGTCTGGAAACAAACCCTCTCTTCAACATCTTAGAGTGTTTGGTTTTGATGCTTATGTACATGTTCCAAAGGAAAATAGGAGTAAGTTGGATAATAAAGCTGAAAAGTGTATCTTTATTGGTTATAAAGATGGTGTGAAAGGTTTTAAGCTTTGGAACCCAGAAACCAAGAAAACCGTTTACAGTAGAGATGTTGTTTTCAGAGAGGTAAAAGATGTGTCCAAACAGGAATTCCCACCAATGCAAGACGAACCTGAGAAAATAGAGCTTGAGTTGGATGATGCAAAATCTGAATCATCTGAAGAAGAGGAAGTAGAGGAAGCAACAACAGAAGAAGAATAACCTCATACCCCAGTATTGAGGAGATCAATGAGAGATAGAAGGCAACCAAAAAGGTATAGTCCACCTGATTTTCATTCCAAATTTTCTTTATCTATTACTGATGATGATCCCAGAACTGTCAGGGAAGCAGTAAATTGAGAGGATAGTAAACTCTGGAAGAAGGCCATGGTTGAAGAAATGGATGCCTTGGATAAGAATGAGGCATGGGATATAATTGAGCTTCCAGTTGGAAGATATTGGTTGGTAGCAAGTGGTTTTTCAAGAAGAAGTTTAATGCACAAGGTAAAGTGGATGAATACAAAGCTCGGTTAGTATAAAAAGGTTATTCCTAGGTAGAGGGAATTGAATTTGATGAGATTTTTTCTCCTGTTGCTAAGTTAACTTCTATTAGATTTCTTTTATCTATTGCTACTTCTTTTGATCTTGAAGTGGAACATATGGATGTGAAGACAACATTCCTACATGGGGATCTAGAAGAAGAAATCTACATGAAGCAACCAGAAGGATTTGTAGTGAAGGGAAAGAAAGAGCTGGTCTGTAAGCTAAAGAATTCATTATATGGTCTGAAGCAATCACCTAGGATGTGGTACCAAAAGTTTGACACATACATCCTTGGATTGGGATTTGTAAGAAGCAGGGTTGATCATTGTGTATATTCCAAGCAAGTTGGTAATCACTTCATTTATGTAGTGTTGTATGCTGATGGCATGTTGTTGGTAGGAAATAACATGGATGTTATCAAGGAGGTGAAATCACAACTATCCTCCAAATTTGACATGAAGGATCTCGGTGCTGCTAACTTCATTATGGGAATAGAGATTAAAAGAGATCGTGCAAACATGAAACTCTGGTTGAATTAAAGAAAATATGTTGAGACGATATTGCAGAGGTTTAATATGCATGGAAGTAAACCGGGAAAGGTTCCTATTCCTATAGGTGTAAAGTTATCTATAGATCAGTGTCCCAAGACACAATAAGAAGAAGAGGATATGTCCCATGTTCCATATGCTAGTGCAGTTGGCAGTTTGATGTATGCAATGGTTTGTACTAGACCGAACATTTCACCTGCAGTGGGAGTTTTGAGCAGGTATATGTCGAAACCAGGGAAGGAGCATTGGACAATAGTAAAGAGGGTCTTCAGGTATCTTCATGGCACCACCAGTTATGGATTGTGCTACCAAGGAAGACCGGGATTAGACAAAGTGGTGGACATACATGGATTTGTTGATGCAGTCTGGGCTGGAGATCTGGATCACAAAATATCTACATGTGGGTATGTGTTTAACCTATTTGGAGGAGAAATCAGTTGGATGAGCAAAAGATAGGCTGTAGTGGCACTCTCAACTACAGAAGCTGAATACATGGCAGCCACTCATGCAAGCAAGGAAGCAATATGGTTACAAAGATTGAGTTCAAGTATTGGGTTGATACAACAAGCATTGAGATTAGATTGTGACAGTCAGAGTGAAATATTCTTGGAAAAGAACCCAACTTATGATTCGAAGACAAAGAATATTGATGTTCAATATCACTTTGTGAGAGACATGGTTGAGGAAAAGAAGGTGTTACTAGAAAAGGTTGACACTTTGAAGAATGTTGTAGATTCATTGACAAAGTCTATGAGCATATAAAATTTCTCCTGGTGTAGAGTAACAATGGGCATTTCTGCCCTGGATTGTTGACTATATAATCCCCTGGACCCCTGGATTCAAAGAAAACAACAAGTGGGAGAATGTTGGGTATGTGTTTTATTCTTTGCATGTGTGTGTGTGGGCGCGTCAGATACGACAATTGTGTCTGACGATCCCTCCCACTAGTGCTCTACCGTGTGTGCCGGGCGCTTTCCTAGGGGGGTCCTGGGGGGGGGGAAGTATGCCCCCCTGGTTACGCGCAGCATTCGGGGCAGCGCCCTGCATTTTTTTTTTTGGGCGGTTTTTGCTATTTTTAGCGGTTTTGTAAATTAATCCCGGCTTAAGGGATTAGGTTTTTGGTATCTACGGAATACCTAAAAACATTGCATATATTGTATGGTGAATGGTGAAATTTGATATAATGAATATAAGAAAGGTTTTCCCGGTTGAGGGTTTCCGGTATAAAATCTCTGTGTACTCTGTGTATGAGCCATTGATTAATTTCTGTCTTTCTTAAGAATCTATATGCATTTCTTTACTTCGTAGGTTTAAAAAATTACACTGCAGGCACTTCCTCTTTTCGGCCCTTGCACATTAATTTTCAACCAAGCAATATGGTTACAAATAGTGTCAAAGGATCATTGATGTCGTTGATCTTGATACCTCTATTCCCCCTCTCTCCACCATACTTCACTTTGATCTCATATAAGATGGATTTCTCCTTAGTCTTGTCTTCTAGGTATTGATCCGACTTCTCCCCATCTCTGGGTATCCTTGTAATCTCTGAGATGAGGTCAACATTGATCAGTACTGGCCTGTCCATCCATAATATGCCTTCGTGCACCCTCGCTAACCAATTTTTAACACATCCATTTACGTGTTTCCCGCGCCCGAAGTGCGATATGTCTAATAGGTTCATGATGCTAGTGTTGTATAGTCCCAAGATCCACTGTGCAGGCTCCAACAGTGGCATGTCTAATGGGCCCTCTCCTCTACTCTCTAGGTAGCTTTGTGTTGCCAAGACTGGGAACTTTGTGGCATCCAAGACATCATGGTTGGAGTATTTAAGGCTGTTGACTCCTCCTACCATGTTATCCATGATATTCACTTCATTGGGTATTTTCGGCATTACTATACTTAGTTTTGCCTGTGTGTATTGCATGCCCTACATACTTCTTTCTGCTCTTAGATTCTTTTTCCCTTGCGGGGATGATACCCCACCCTCTTGCTCCATTTCTTGTTATGGTTCCAGCTCTAGGCCCTATTACGTGGAATCCATGGTTGGTTCTACTTCCTGTGACCCTTTTACTCTAGATGTGTTAGATTCCGTCCATTCAACGTCCTCTACCAGCTGCTCGGGCTCCTGTGCAGGTTCCTACTCCTCCACAAGTAATGTTTTTTTCACGTACTTCAGTTTGTGGATTTCATCCAAATCCACCACTATGGGCATCTTGCTAGTTCTGCCTTATGGTACCCATGTGTAACTCCATGTTCTTTTTCTGGTTCTGCTTGGTGGTCCAACCCTCGGTGGTGACATTGATTTGAACCTAGGGGTGATAAATTTCCAATAATTGGTTGATTCTATCCCTCCTTAAAAAGGGTCAATTATAAATCGTTTTACTTGAGCGATTTGCAATTAAAGGTAAAGTTGAAGTCTTATGAGCTTGAATCCAAATTGAATTAAAGTCTCTGTAGATTCCTTATGTGTTATATGTCATGCTTGCATTTATTGATCTATGTGTGGAAATTCATGAAAGTAAACATAAGGACAAAATACAGATAAGAGATATGACACTTCGCTTGGTAATGGAGTTCACCCGATGTGGGCTACGTCTTCGGGTCATGCTCCAAAGATTGAACGCTTTATTCTCCTTGATGTAATGATGTCTCTCCTTTACAAGTTGTAAGGCCAAAGTCCCTTTTCGGTGATGGAAACAAGAGATCAAAATGTGATCAGGGATGTATACAAGCTTCACAGGTTCTCATTCTCATGAGGCATCCATGATGCTGACATGGACATCAATCCCACATACTCAATACATAAAAAGAGGAAGAATAAAATATGACCCCCATCAACATGGAGCCATAGAATACCTTAGATATGATACTCACATCCAAGCACATATATGCAACCCATACAAAGATCCTGAACTACGAGATTTAGAACTGCTTCATTGGCTACTTATCATGCAAGTGCCACAATTTCTCTGTCACATGTAACTGATTGGTTTGATGTGGAAGAAGAGAAGAAAAGAAGAAATAAAAGGAATAGGTTGATCATGTTGCCTTGCTGCAGCCTCTCGATGCTCCTTCAGACTTGTAACACACATGCTATGCTGCAACATTTAATGACAAAACAACATAATGAAAAGCATGATTACATTGGATTCTCCATAACTTAGCTTGCTGATCTGAAGCTCTGCTGCAAAATCAGACCTCGCCATTGGATTCATGTCGTGGAATTACCTAAAAATGACTGTCAAATCATCTCCATCAGACACAATCACCTTTAGGCCTCCTCTGGACCTCTGTCTCGATTTGCGTGAAACTATGTACTTAATGCATCAGGCTGCATTGAAATCCATGCCATCGTACAACCTCATACGGATTGGGCACACGCTCCTTCTACCCCCATGCTCATGGAAACTTGGCTTTAATATAAAACCGATGGGCAAATATTTCAATGGGACGATTTAGGCGGATTGGCTATGAGGCTAAAGTTAAGGTGATAGGCATGGGGAGGTCCCGGGGTCAAACCCCATGGGCCCCCATTTTAGTGCTTTTTAGTGCTTTAGTTACAAACTCCGCCAAACTTGGTTAGAGACTTCTAGATGTGGTAGTTGCCACCAGATATGGCATACCTCTGCCAGATTTGGTGGGGTCTTGCCAATATATTTTTTTGATTTTTCAGATACGAGCCATCCTTGGGCGTTTCGAGGATGCCACGTGTCACCCACTGATTGGGCCATGTGGAATATTCTGATTGGTCCCCCTGAATTTTGACGTCACACCCATTCAACTATACGTGACATGTGGCACTTCCTATATGGCACCACATGGTGTCTCTTAGGGGTGCCACATGGCACTTTTCTATTGGCCCACGTGGACCCTGAAAAGTCCAATGGTGGGTGACACATCACAACATGTGGTGCTGCCACATGGAATGCTGAAGTCAACATCCCATACGATGACATCACCCTATCGTGTTAGCTGCTGATGTCAGCAGTATGGATGATGATGTGTCCCCTACTGACCGACCTTGTTTGAACACAAATATATTTAAAACTGTAACTCCGTTTGATGATCCATTTGTGTCGTTAGAAATATTGCGACACACTCTTCACGATAATGCCATTTTCACCGAGTTTTGGGAATTTTGAATTTTTTCCCTTTCTCTGCCTGTTGAGGCCATTTTGGGCCTCCTGGGACACTTTTGAAACTTCTGTGATGTTCCCTAGATTCATCCAGATCAGACATGGTGGTTAAATCCAAACTAGAATCTCTCAAATCGACATATGGTAACACACTTTCTCACTCTATCACTCTTTTTCTAGACTCGATGTTTTTCTCCTTAAAAACTAACATAATGGGTTGGTTTCCTCCCTCTTTCCGACTTTATAGTGGGATGGGGAAGTGACAGATGTGTCACACTGATAATTGTCACTTTTCACTTTTCATTGTGTTTGCTACGCACAATACCTTTCTACCCGTTACTTACTCTTCTGCGAGTTGTGTTTTCGAACCTTGGTGTTCTTGCAATGACCTGTTCCGTTTGCCCAGTTCTATTTTGTCAAGGCCCTCCATGTGTGCTGAATTGTTTTTATTTTTATCCATTTTTACTTTTTATGTATTTTCTTCTCTCTCTCTCTCTCTCTCTCTCTCTCTCTCTCTCTCTCTCTCTCTCTTTTACACATATCTCTTTACTGCGCGGTACTTCCTAAGAACTAGAAGGTCAACTGTCCCTATATATCTTTAGTCGACTCCCATTGATCATTCCTCTGAGTTATGTACCTCCTAAATCTTTCAACTGTACAACTCCCGCATTTGTGATAGTCTTCACTTCATATGGTCCCAACCAATGCATTCTGAATTTTCATGGGTGTTGAATAAATTTACTGTCATACATCAAGACTAGGTCTCCTTCCTTGAAACTCTTCCTTTTAATATGTCTGTCATGCCAAGATTTGTCCCTTTCTTTGTGTACTTCTTGGTGAAATCTTGCTAGAATCCTTTCTTCTTCCATCACCATCAACTGACTTACCCTTTCTTGTACTACGCCTCATTCTGTCATGTTAGTGATTGTTGCTATGCGTAGACTAAGTACCAAAAATTCTAATGGCACCACTGCTTCCTCTCCATACACCAACCTGAATGGTGTCTGCCCTGTCAAATTATTGCATGTAGTCCTGTGTGCCCATAATATTGTTGGTATCTTCAAGTCCCAATCGTCCCTGTTGACATTGATGATCTTTGTCAATGCATTCTCTAGGATCTTATTAAAGGCTTCCACTATTCCATTTGATTGAGGGTGATATGGTGTACTCTTTTGATGATAGATTTCAAACTCCTCAGTCTTATCCTTGATAGCACTATTGATGAAATGAGTGCCTTGGTCACTCATCAAAATCCTTGGGCATCCAAATCTAGTGATCACTTGCTCAAACAAGAAGTGTGTTGTTGTCTATATGCTACAATATTTTACTGGTGCTTCTTATGCCCATCTCGTTAAGTACTATGTCACAGTAATGATATACCTTTCTCCTGACCTCTTTGTTGGTGTATTAATTGGTCCCACAAAATCTATTGCCCATTTGTTGAATAATTGCAAGGTTACTTGTGGTCTTAGGGGCATCTCATCCCATCTATTGGGTTTTCCAACCCTCTGACATACATCACATCTCTAGTAGTAGTCCTTTGCATATCTGTGAATGGCCAGCCACCATAGTCATGCGCACAATACCTTCTGCATGGTAGCTTTTTCTGCATAATGTCCTCCAGCTATTCCCTCATCGGCCTATCCTAAAATTCCGGGCCTTCCATGTTCTAGTACACATATTCTCAAGATGATGTTGTCTGCACCCATATTGTATAAGTGTTATGCAATTAATTGATAGTCTGCAACTTTGAATACCAGATGTTTCTTCTGCGCAATGTTGAATTCTTGTGGTGCAGTCCCTGTACTCAAGTATTGAATGATGTCAGCAAAATATTGATCAACTTCTTGGATTGAAAATAACTATGCATCAAGGAATTTGTCCTCTAAATTCGTAGGTTCCTCTCCATTGGTGATCCTTGATAGGTGATTAGGGTCTGCATTCAACTTCCCCGGTTTGACTATCACTTCAAAGTCAAATTCCTAAAAAAAGTAACCATCTACAAATTCTCCCCCCCCAACACTGGATTATTGACTAGGTATTTGAGGGAAGAATGATATGTGACCATTTTAAGGTGTTTCCAAAGTAGATAGTGTCTGCACTTGTGCAGTGTATATACCATTGCTAAGCCTTCCCTTTCTGTAGTATTGTAGTTCTTCTCTTACTCTGACAATTTTCTGCTTGCAAATGCTATCAGATGACCTAACTCTCATGTTCTTGGATGCACCAGAATAGCTCCAAGTGCTATCGCCGATGCATCTACATGAACATGAAATGTATTTTCCCGATCTGGGAATACTAGTATTGGTGTTGTTACCATTTTCTCTTTTAGAGTGTCCAAACCTTGTTGACAATCCTCATTCCACTGAAATTTACTATCTTTCCTCAACAATTTCTCCATCGATGCAGTGATCTGCGCATTCCCTTTTATGAATTTCCTGTAGTAGCATGTGTGTCCCAATGTTTCTCTCAACTGGCGTACTAATTTTTGTGGTGGTAAATTGACAATCATTGCAATCTTGGTAGGATCTACTAGTAAGCCTTGTTTGCACACTATATGTCCTGAGAGTATCCCAAAATGTGTCCCAAATATGCACTTCTTGATATTTAATGATATTTGACACTACCTGCGTCTTTCCAACATTAGCCTTAATACCTCTATATGATCTTTCAACAGACTGTAGACTATCGAATCATACAGATATACTTTTAAAAAATGATGGATGAATTCTTTGAATGCAACTATGACTAATATTGAGAATATTACTAGTGCATTATTCAGTCTAAAAGGCATGAATGTGTATTGGTAGGATCCCCATTCTATGGAAAAATTGGTCTTGTACCTTCCCTCTGGGGCTATCTTGATCTTATGGTAGCCTGAGAATCCATCTATGAATGGGTATGCTTCCTGGCTTCCTACATTCTCTAATGACTCATCTGTGAAAGGGGTAGGAAAAGGGTCATGTAGGAAATAATCATTCAATTTCCTAAGATCTAAACAGATCCTTATCCCTCCATGATTATTTTCCTGAACTACCATAGGGCTTACCCATTCAGATTCCTCCACAGGTTCTATGATTCCACCCTCCAACATTCGGTCAATTTATTCTTTTACTTTTTTCTTATATATTGGGTTTAGTCGATATGGTCGTTGTCTGACTGATCTAGATTTAGGTTTGAGAGGTATATTCATATCTCCTATCTCTCCTGCTATTCCTTTCATCTCTTTAAAGGTTGTTGAGAACAAGTCACTTTACTCGCGTAACAACTTTGTTATTCTTTCTATTGTTTGTTCGTCCCAGTAATCCACAATATTGGCAATTTAGGGATTGTCATTTGTCCCAATATTCACTTTCTTCACTTTAATTGGTGCAACAAATACTTATGATTCGAGAGATGTTCCTTCCACCTCTCTTTCTCCTTCAATTTATGTAATTTGAATGTTGCATGTGTCATCTTCATTTGGTGCTTCTTCCTGCACATGGTAGCATGACAATAGTTCTTTCACTGTCTCTTTGTTGTACTGTTGATACTATGTTATAAGTTCAACCTCTAGTTCTTGAATGAATATTACCCCTCTGATCTGTTTGAGTGCCAAATCTATGTGGGGTTTCTTATGTTCAAATGAGAAGGTGATTATAAAATTCTGCTGTAATATTGTTCATTCTGCAGTGCCTCTACGCAATTCCTGGTCTACATACCAGTTTGATATAATTCCTTCCAATGTGTGAATAAAGTGGTGAGGCCATTCTTATGGTGGTGTCACTCTCCATAGTGTTCTTCACTTCTCCAAGTGTTCTGCTGGTATCTCCTATCCATTATGTCTCTACAGTTGGTTTCTTCCCTGTTCTGCGCCAAATCTAGTGCGTAGTAATCACTTACATTGGTACCAGTCCTTGATTGTCTCTTTGTGCACACCCCACCATTTTGCATGTGTTTCCTTGAGTGCTATATCCAAAGCTAAGAGCTTATGATTTTCTAACACTTCATCTTCGTATCTTGTTAGGAATTCTTATAAGTCATTAACCCCATGCAAGATGGGAGGTTCTCTTATCTCTGTACCTACCCATCTTACTACGCAGTCTATTCTTGCGCACCTTCTTGTGGAGACTTCATGTAATCTCTACTGCCAATTCTCCAACCCTATATCTGAGTATGATGCACATGATGTGATACTTCTCCAACTGAGTACCCAATCTACAGTTGGGTTCACATAATCTTCTTCTCGTGCAATGGTTCTGTATAATTGGTTAATGTCCTCCAGGTCTAAACAAGTGGGTTCTACAAACCTTTCTCCTTCTGATGGATCTAATGGCGCAATGACCCTATACTATCCTAACTCAAATGTCATCTTCCTTGTCTTTAGATTTATTATGGCCTAATTATCAAACTCCCAATCCAAGCCAAGCAATGCTGGATAAAGTGTTGTGCCATCCACTATTTCTATCACTTAGAAATCGACTTTAGTGCGCACTCCATCTATATCTACTGTCACACTTTTTAGCCTCCCAATTGGCAAAACTCTATGTTGATTTTCTAGTTTCACCTGAATAGGTGAATATCCTAATGTGGGCTCTCCCATACATTTCCATGCCTTCTTGGGTAGTACATTCACTTCAGAGCCTAAATCCAGTATAATATCCCCCATGTTGAAATCTCCAATGTTGGCGTTTAGTCTAAACTCTCTTCTTGTCGTCCTCCTCGTATGGAGATGATTAACCGTTTTCTATTCTATATTTTCCTCTACATCCGTGTTACATCTTTCTAACATATTTTGTAACAATTTAACAGATGATGGGTCATTTAGTAGTTTAACACAGGATTGTAGAAAATCCTTTATGGTACTTTCTTGTCCTAGGGGTTGTGCCTCATTAGTCTGATCCAACGATGAAGGAATATCATACATTGGTAGTCCTGCATATGTTGTGTAGTTGTTGTAGATTCAATATCTAGCTTCAAGAATTCTTGTTTGATTTGATTGAATATGTCCTTTTCATTTTGCGTGTCAAAATGCTTCTATGGTTCAACATTTTTCTTCACCCATTGGTGTTTTGATGGATCTTGTCTTACTGCGTTATCTCATGTCTTAGCTCCTCCATGTGTAACTATGTTGATATTTCTTCCATCATCCCTCGCTTCTACATAAATCCATTGAATATTACGATTTGTCTTATTTTTCTTTTCCTGGATCTTCCCCCTTATTTTTGTGTCGTGGTCGGATGCACGACAATACATACATGTCGCAGGTGGAAGTGGACATTCTCTTTCATAATTTCTCGGTTGTTGAAATTTATGGCATACCACCGGTCCTATACCTATTCCAAATCCTCCTATACCTTGTCCTCCACCTATGTATCCATCTCGATCTCTGTTGTACTATGGCACTTGGTGATATTGCGCAATATTATACTGTGGCTGCGCAGTATTGTACTGCGACTGCAGAATGTTATATTTCTATGGTGCAGTGTTATATTGGCTGGTACTTGGTTAAAATGTGGTGCATATTTCCCTATAATCATCACTGCCTGCACCCTATAGGTTTTTGATGTTCTTTCCTCATCAACTCCATTGTCCTGCAATATTTGTCATCATGGCCTACTGACTTGCAAAAGTTGCAATATGAACTCTTAGACACTATCTGGTATTTCTGCATCATTGGATAGTGATATGGATCATGCCCCTATGTATTATAGATCTCACACCATAGTCCTCATATCAGAAAAGGGTTTGGCAATCATGTTTCCATGTACTGCGCAAATGTTGGACATTCATTCTTGTGGTGTCCTTCTGTCCTACATGTGGTACACCAAACAACTTCTCTTTTGTCCTTACTTTTGTTTTGGTTTAATTGAAATGTTAGATTCTTTAGGTCTTCCTTGAGGTCCTTTATTGCTGGATATATCTTCTGATATAGGTTCTCTTCTAGTTGTAATGTTTCCTACAAAGCCTCTTCCTGGGTCTGAAACTTGTACTGTCTCAAAGGGTATTTCAAGTGTGGTAGTAGTGAGTTCACAAATAGATGTCTATGTTGCATATCTTTCATGACATACTTCAAATTTCCCTTCAATTGTTTGAATCTATGGTCTATCTCCCAGACATACTCTCCTATTTTTATTTTTATCTCTATCATCTCATTCATGTATTGATACTCTGAGCTAGGCTTCTGGAATTCATTTATCAACAAATTCTTGATATCCACAATCATTTTGGTTGTTCTTGGTGGACTGTTTGTAGCTAATATCATGTACCAATCCAGTGTGTGATCTCTTAGTGTGATGGATAACTGTGCAAGTTTGGTATCCTTATCTGTGATCTAATTTTCTTCCCATATATTTTCACAGATGAAAAAGTGCTTCTCAGGGTCCTCCAATACCTCTCCCTTGAATTCTGGTAACTTGATGGTGGGATCATGTCCTGCCATCTTGAATGCTAAACTACTACCTCTGTGCAGTGTATATCCTTGAATAATGCTTCATGAACTGGCTCCCCCAATTGTTTCTCCATGTGTAGATGTACTTCCTGCTGCATTTCTTCCATTGAAATTTGGTTGTCTAAATGATGGTGTTCTTTCTGGTGTATTATTCACACATGGGTTTATGGGTTCCACGCTGACATTGATATGGATAGGATTTCTACCTCCAATTTTTTCTCTTGGTCCTCTTGTCTTCCTTTCATATTTCACATGTAGTATTTCCTCAATCTGCTCCATATCCCAAAGATCCTCTACCTCTTCTTCATCACTTTCCAAGGCTTCCCTTGCGGCTATGGCTCTCTTCTTATTATTCATCTTATATTGGTAGGGTACTCCACTATGAGTTCTTCTAGTTGTTTCCATGATCTTCTTGATCTGGTCTTCCTCCATCATGATTGGATCCAAGACCTCCTCCTTCTTTCCTTTATCCATTTCTTCCTCCATTTCTCTGTCTCTTTTCAGTGCTTCCCCCCTTCCCCCATGCACGCAGGGAAGTTTAACTATCTAAGGCCATTGTCATTACACCTTTGTTATACAATAACATCTTAATGGAAGTATAMAATGATCTAATATACCTACCTCGAGGTCCCTTTATGAAATATTTCTCTGTTGCRTTGTAAAACTTCACAATATATACTACAAATTCTATGATAAATCCTGCAACAATGTTGTCTAACCATAAATCTACTGTGCGTGTAAATTTATTGTCAACTTGTTGTAACTGTGCGATCTCCACAGGATTCCATTCTAGTTGTCTRATTTGATTCATAGGATGGTTGTCTTTCAACCTCAATATCCACTCCTACAACACATGTGGGAAATAACAGAAAAATACTTCATGCAAGTCGTTGAATACATACTTGTCCAAATATTTTCACGGTGTTAACTTGGGGTTTCTATAATCTTTCTGCACAAATTCTAGATCCTTTTTTTTCAACCAGATCTTGATCTATGCCTTCATTGGGTTCCATGGTCTCAACATCCCCTTTTATATTCTTATTATTTTAACGTTGTGTCACCACATCTGACATTCTTTTTATGATTCTTCAGTAGATCTCATTAACTCAATCCCTTTCTGTTCCAACCAGTAACAAAACCATTTGTTGGTTAGAATTTACTCTTTTCTACCCTTCTTGGGCCTACCCAGGTTCAGGTCCACTTGGTTTCCAACAAACCCCCCCTAAAACTATCGACCCTCCTCGTAGACCAAAATGCAACACAACGCACAGGATGCATTGCGTAGTCTCACTCGAGATAGTTCTTGTGGGTGGATGCAACACTCAGGTTCTTGCATCCTAGGAAATGAGTGGGGATCTTCGATTACACTCTATAGTCTTCATTTATTTAATATAACATTCA
Source organism: Picea engelmannii (assembly GCA_009831015.1). NCBI lineage: Eukaryota > Viridiplantae > Streptophyta > Pinopsida > Pinales > Pinaceae > Picea > Picea engelmannii. Next base: position 28,811 of record ML779647.1, on the reverse strand, counting down.
ACTTATCTTGATTAATCTGTTATTCTTATGCATGCATGTAAATTATCAGATCTAGCTAGTCATTCACACATTTGTTTACCATCTAATCATTAAAAACAAAAGAGATACATAACATTCAATCACATAACACATGATCTACTGTGGTTCACCCCTACTGGGATACATCCACAAATATTTGGCTGCTCTACTATTTTATTATTATGGTTCCAAAACTACAACGCCTCGCACATTACAACTTTCCATCAGAATAGGTTGAGATCTACAATGAGGCGGACTAGATAACACTAGAATCCTCAACCTATGATGTAACCCTCAATATATACCCTATTTCCTCTCCTCATATCAATATCTTACAAAAATAGATAGGACTTATTGTTGCATTAAGCATCAACAACTACTAAATAATGTTCCAACTTCCAAAAACCCATTCAAACACAACAACCCCCAAACTAAACCTCCTAGGTACCTACTTATACATAATCTCGGCTTACCAACCATTACATTATTTTACCAAAACCCTAACCTTATCATGGCTAGGTATTCTTGCATGTGTGCCTCGCGTGACTTCCTCTTCTACATGCACGTGTATTTTACATGTGCTGTTTTTACTGCATGTGCGTCTACCTTACATGTGATGCTTCTTCTGCATGCACATCTTCCTCCCACATCATGCTTTTCCCTCAAAACTAGCCTACGCCCATCAACCATACACTAACTGATATGGTTCCCAAGGAATTTTGGGAAACAATTAAGAACTTTGTCCATGGATGATTTTAGGGGCTAAATTTCACTCATGGGCTAATTTTCCATGGTTGTTCCAAAAACGAGATCCACTATTTTAAAAATGATTCGCCCAAATTCTATAGGATAAAATTATTTTACCTTAAAAATCGCCAAAATTTTATAAAAACTATATAAAATCCTTATAATTTGAATATTTTTACAAAAATATCGCCAAACATTTATAGTTGGCATATGAAGGATTAGTAAGATTCGCTAAGGTTTCTACATTTTAAAACAAATTTCCATCCTTAAAATCATCCCTGACTCTGTTATTCAAACTTCTTAGCAAACTCATCCATTTGAGTCTTTATCGATGCACCTACGTCTAGTTGCTTTTTTTCCCACCCTTCTTCCTTTTCAGACATTTCCCTGCATAATTCCCAAACTCGTGACATGAAAAGCACTTGAATTTGCTCATGTCCTTCTTCTTTCCATCTTGAGAGGTAGTCTCTCCACTGAGAGTCTTCTTGAACTTTCCCTTGTTTTCCTGGCTTTCAAGAGAAAGGTTCTCGTCATCATTCTTGTATCGACCTCCATTTAGTTCTTCATCTTGAAGTTCTTCTTGAACAAATTCATCCCACATCCTCATCCAATCAGATAGGTTCTCATGTGCTATGATCCCTTTGATCGATGTCCACTATTATGTGAAGCCTTTTAGTGCCATCCTCACCAATTCTAAATCAATCAATCTCTCCCCAAATGCATCTAATTCATATTGAACCTCTCGAATTTGGGTGAGATAAGTTGTCACTGTGTCTAATCTTATCATCTTTATGTCTATGAGCTTGTCTCTCATCACCATTTTACAATTCTCATTTTTAATATGAAATAAACCCTTCATAGCCTTCCACATGTACTTGGTAGCTGTCTTTTTAGATAAACGACAGATCAAATGGTCCTTCACTCCATCTAGAATTATGCACCTTGATTTCAAATCCTTCTGATTATGGATGGTCATTCTACTGCATCTATTGGAGGAGTAATTTGAGTATTAGCAAATTCCCATATCTCATTCTCCATCAACAACAACATGATCCTCTCCTTCCAAGGACTATAGTTGGAAACCCCATCCAACCTATACTCAAATCGCAATCAGATTTCCATATCCAAGATCTGATCATATAACCGTCTACTGAGACCTCCCCTTTACTATCATGTATGATCTTTTCCCACACTATTTGTGCTAACAGTCATCTGTTACACTAATACTCGCACTGTTTTGCATGGTATTCATGACCTGTAACAAAATAGTCATTCTTTCCTCAATGATAGACCTGACTACAATAAAAAAATTCCCATGAAATATGTCCTTCAATTTCTTACTGCTTGCTATCAATTTGATAAAATCTCCTTGCAGATTTGATAGATCTACTGCAAAAGATAGTGGATATGTGATTGGTCCTTCAAACACCCACCATGACACTCTTGATCTAATAGATATGTCATTTGTGCAACCTTAGATTGGCCGCCTCTCAGAGAAATGACTCTGATACCATGTTGAGATATACCTTAACCAACACTCAAAATTTAATTCCAATTAAATCACTTATTGAATAAAATCACTGATGAGTTATCAATTAAACATTACAACGGAAGCATAAATAAGGAAACAAAAAATCTCATGCATAATACACAAATATATTATTCCCATCAACTAAGCTTATCATTCAAATAAATTCAAATCTTACAAGGGCTCCCTTACTGAGAAAATGGCCCAAATAGAAAGAGACAAAGTACATCTGCACATGACTCACTGATCTTGTTTCCAAACTTGCTGTACGATTCTATACGGAAATAACATGAATTTTACTCCGATACCCTCACTTCTCAGCACTATCTGCATGACGATAACGCTGAAACCTGCTGTTATAACCCTAATTTGCACCAGACATGCTTACCTGGCATTAGGCCATCTCAGATTCCTTCTTTGCCAAAACACTGCTGAACAACTCTTCTTAAAAACCCCTTTTATAAAGGCCCACGTGCCCTGCTCCATTACTGCACGCGTGTACAGTCTAGCTGACCCAAGACAACCTGCGTGTACCTACAAAAGCACGAAAAAAGGAAAGTTGCTGACGGAACACACAACTTTGGGTAAGTTAACTAAAAATTTTGGCCATGCATGGATGAAAATTCAAGCAAATACCTAGCTTCTTCTAGCCTATAAAAGAAGGGTTAGGGGTCCCATTTGGAAGAGGAGAATCGTAGTAAAGAAACTATACCTGATTGAGCATTCCCTTTGTCCCAACCTCTAGCCATCCTTGTGCAAAGATAAGTATAGAGAAAAGAAGATGGAAGACAGTGAAATAAGATCCCAGGACCAGGATCAAGGAGTAGTAGCCGACTTTATCATTATAAGGTATCATTGTGAAGTTAATAAAATAATTGCTTTTCCCGTCCTGCCATATGAGATTGTCATTTTTTGAATATTGATTGTATGATTGATTAAATCTCTAAGCCATTAGTTCATAGATCAAATGCATGTGGAGTTCTTTGTTTTTCTTTAGTGAATGCAGGTCAACATTGAGAGGAGAGTTGCAATCAAAGAACGACCAAGCATGAAAAGGGATCAACATCAAACACGAAGAATAAGGTACGTCAACTTAATCTCTTGAGCCTTGTATTTACATATGAGTAATGGGGGTCTAGGCATGGGATGATGGTAAAAAGTAAGAATATTTAGGTCATTTATGCATGCATGATAAAACCCTTAGTGCTAGTTCATAGGAGGAATTTCCCACCCACAACAGAATTGGGGACCATACTGGGGATCTCTAGGGTTTATGGGAATGCTTTTTCTTAGGGTATTTTTAAGAACTGGTTTCATTTATGGTTTTTAAAGTTTCTGCAAAAGTCTGAGCTAACAGAGATTCTAGTCCTCCATACCGGTTATCTCTGTTTCTTTGCTTGACTACATTTTTTCTTCTTTCCAAGACCCACAAAGGTACACATGGCCTGTATAAGGTATGCACACGTGTACCCGCGCCCTACCTTCTCACAGCCCGCGTGTACATGCTAGCTGAGGAAGTGTCAATCGCGTGTATGATTCCAAAAAATTTCTTTTAGAGAGGCAGTCATGGTCAGAAATAGTCCTTCTAAGGGGTTTTCTGGAACTCTTTCTAGTCTTTGTTGTTTGCATTCTATAGCTTAGGTTTCACCTCAGATCGGTTTGTTCTATGAAGTTTTCCTTGAATTGTTTTCTTTTTTCTGTTAAAGTAAGTGTCTGAGTCTTTAAGAGATTCTGGTTCTCAGTACCAGTAGTCTCTACCTGGGCTTGATTGCTTGTCCTTTCATTTTGTAGAGTTTTAGAAGTACACACAGCCTATATAAGGTCTGCACGCATGTACACGCACCCTGACTTTACACAGCTCGCATGCACACACTTGTTGTTGAACTGTTAACACCATGCTTGTGGAGAAATTTTTTTTTTAAGGTGAGGCAGTCATCCTTTCCTTTGTCAAGAGTTATACCTCTCAGGTTTTTTGGGTCTCTATCATAGAAGCTTAGCCTAGGTTTGGACTCTATTATAACTTGCTTTTTCATTGAAATATTTCTTATGTTTCCTATCTTTTTTAACTTATTTTTAGCTTGAAATTTTAAGAAAAAATGAGTTTCATCGTGCACTCATCAGTTTCTTTTAGAATATTCTGTTATTTATGCTTTGATTGGAATAAAATATACAAAACTTAGCTTGTTAGGTATCTTTATTTCTTGGCATTGTCTTTGCATTGTTATTTGAAAAAGAAAAATAAATTAGCATAGTGTTGTGTTTTTGTCTCATCTTAAAAGCATTTCAAAAAGAAAAAAATAAGAAATATAATCATTGTTTGCCAGTGTTCATATAAGTTTCATCATTTTTTGCAAGAGTCTTAAAAACATCAGTTGCACTACTGTACCCCTTTTGAGTAAATCAAGCCTTAAAAAGAACACCAATCTAAAATTAATTAGACCTTTTATGTTTGTAGGGTCAACCGACTAGTTTAGGGTTAGGGCCTTGAATTAGGTTGGAGAGGAAACTCTTCAAGGCCATTGAATCAAACATTGGAGTCTGAGTTAGGGAGTGTTAAAGTCCAGTATCGTGGAAGTTATATGGGACCCCCCTCTAACACAAGGGCTAAACACGAGGTCGTGTGCAAAAAGGTAGCGGAGATAACCCCTCCAAAGTTGGACCAATCGTAGTGGAGAACACATATAGAGGGCTTGTCTTTGGATTCCGTCGATTGCATTTGCCACAAAGCTTCATGGGTCTTGAATCCATTCGAGGTCCTCCATTGTCTTCCGAACCACTTGCTTTTGATACCCTTGATAGGTTTCAGGCTTGATACCCTTCTCATTGTCATCTACCCAACTGTCGACTGTACCTGCCTGGTGACTGTTCGCGAGCTGGCAACTTAGTTTCCTTTATTCTAGGGACTTTCACAGGTGACTGTGGGGGTATACCATGGTACCTAAGGAAGACATCGGGCCACTCTTTACAGAGTATACCTGGAGGGTACTTCCGTATTCAAGTTTCACTTGCACCAGTAAGTTTCTCTAGTGTTGGTTGGTGTAACTGTTCTTACAACTAGTTAGTCGTTTACTTGATTTTCCTTTAGGAGTTATTCTAGTGTGTGCTCTGTGCTCCCTAGTTTTCCATAGTGAGTTAGTCAGTCATTTATTTGGGCCTCTGACCTAGGGTGGTAGATCACCCACTCCGTCGATCGTGAGGAATTTTTGGTCTTCCGCTTAGAAACGTGGAGCCGCCTCATTATAGGCGTTGTTTTGATACCACTGGTTCGCCAGAGTCAGTGTGTGAGACTTTTACAAACTTGAATGATCCCGCAAAGGGAGAACCTATGCATAAGATATTCATGGCTAAAGTTATCGATGATACCAACCAAGGAACCCATTCGCAAGGGGATTCTTGTGCTTTTCCTTTCTTCGGAAACGTTGGTGTCCCTTTGATGGCCACTTTGTACATTCCTGGGTTGAATGTGGGATTACCAGTTTGGTTGGGTACCATTCCAAATGTCCCAAATTCTCTTGACACTTCTCAGTTAATCACTTTATGTCATGGGAGCCCTGTTGATGTTTCTTCATCAGCAAAGTCTTCTCCTCCTCCTTCTCCCGCCTCTGGTGAAAGTACAGTTACTAGTAACCGAAAGTCTAAACGAAATAGAAAGCGAAAGAATAGGAAGAAGAAATCACCAACCTCTGCGAGTCATGTTGGAGATAGGTCGACAACCTCTGCAAGTCACGTTGAAGACCAGCACCTAGACTATGCAAGTTATGCTGGGGGCACACACCCACCCTCTGCAAGTCATGATGGGGGGAAAAGTCCAGTCACTGCTAGTCATACTGGTAATAGGTCTGTAGCCTCTGCAAGTCATGTTATCGACCCATCACTAACCTCTGCAAGTCATGTTGGAGATGTGCAACCAACCACTGCTATTCATGTTGGGGGCATTAATTCTGTTGAGAAACCTAGATGGATAGGATGTAAGCCTAAGTTCCCTTGTAAGCTTTACAAGGGAGATAACTTTACTCATTTATGCCCTGACATTCCAGAGGTACAAAGATTGTGGTCCCTATCTGCAAGCTCTTCTGATTCTGAGTCTTTTGAGGTTTCCTCGCAGTCTATTCAACCATTGGTTGAGAAAGTGGTCATGCTGATGTAATCATTAGCTAATCCCACTCCTCTTTTGAGGGGTGAGGTGCCTTTAGATCTTGTAGTCTCTCAGCCTATTCAACTGATGGTTGAGAAAGTGATTATGTCGATGCAGTCATCGACTGATCCCACTCCTATTTTGAGGGGTGAGGTGACTTTAGACCATGTAGTCTCTCATCCTATGCAGCAATTGGTTGAGAAAGCGGTCACACCGATGCAGTCATCAGCTGATCCCACTCCTCTTTTGAGGGGTGAGGTGCCTTTAGACCATGTAGTCTCTCAGCGTATTCAACCATTGGCTGAAAAAGTGGTCATGCCGATGTAGTCGTCGGCTGATCCCACTCCTCTTTTGGGGGGTGAGGTTCCTTTAGAACATGTAGTCTCACAGCCTATTCATCCATTGGTTGTGAAAGTGGTCATGCCAATGCAGTCATCGGCTGATCCCACTCCTCTTTTGTGGGGTGAGGTGCCTTTAGACCATGTAGTCCCACATCCTATTCAACCATTAGTTGTGAAAGTGGTAATGTCGATGCAATCATTGGATGATACCACTCTTCTTTTGGGGAGTGACGTGTCTACCGACTATGTTTTTAGAATTTTTGGTTCAATACTTTCAGAACAAGGGGGCATTCCGCTCATTTCGAGCACACCCCCTCCAAGCCCTAGGATGGTTTCCTTTGATTGGAATGACCTTGTTGAGCCTCATCTTCCTTCTGCCACACCTTTTCAAATAAGGGTTGAAGTTAATTCAACAAACATTTATCAATGTATTGTGGATGAGGGAGCCTCTGCAAGTATTTTATCCTCCTCGGTTTGGAAAGTCTTGGGATCTCCCAAGCTTGTGTCTGCTTCACATGAGCTGTTTACTTTTGACAGATGTTCTAGTGAGTGTTTGGGGATTCTTCCTCAGTTTCTTATCTCATTAGGAGGGAAGATTGTCTGTGTCGATGTTATAGTGGTGCAAGGCCCGTTAGATTTCAATATGCTTCTCGGGCTTGATTATGTATATGCTATGAACGCTGTGGTATCTACGCTCTTCCGGGTGATGCATTTCCATCACAATGGAAGCATTGTCACTATCGACCAACTGGCATATGATAATCACCATCCTAATTCGACATTATTTTAGACTACCCCTTTATATTTTCCTAGCGTTTGTGTAGACTCTACCCTGCCATGGGTTAATTATGTGGCATCTTATGCTCGATGTTCAATTGCTTCTGAGCGGGAATCTGTGAAATCATGCTGTCCTTCCCGAGACTTAGTCTCAACAAATGATCCATTGGTTTATCCAATGGGGGCATGGGAGCCCTTGTTTCCCCCTCTTAGTCCAAGTAGGCTTGAGTATCCTTCGGAGTCTGATCTCATTGTTTGTAGATCCTCAAGCTCTCGTGCTTGTAATTCTTCGCTAATAGACTCTGCCATTCCTGGCCAGAACCTCCATCGTCATATGGAGTATGGTCAATTTAATTCACCCTTTGGGACTGTCGACCCTCATTTGCATGATTTCTTGGATTTTGAATTGCCTTCAGATGAGACTATCCTTGAAGCCATGGCTACGGTTTCTATACCGAGGGAGGACTTACATCGTGGTTTGTGTTTTCTTCCCTTTTGGGAGACTTTCCAAGTGGACTATTGAAGAGACTCTTGGTCTGAGCCTAGCAGTAGGCTCTACCTGAACTAGTTTCATACATGAGTTGTAGCCCCCATGGGTCTTCTTTTAAGCCCTTTTTAGACCCTCTAAACATGAAAAGATTGCTGAGCGATCTTGTGGCCTTTCACGCTTGTTAAACTAAAATTTGAAGTCACGTCTATCCGATGGTAGTTTAGCCCTTTTTCGGTCTGGACGGTCAATTGTACGAACAAAGGTATACTCTAAGGAACTTCAGTTCTCTAGAAGAGTACTCTCAGGTATCATTTTAACCCTTTTTCGGGCTTGAGGGACTAAATGTATGAAAAAGGAACCCCCACAGAGTCCATAGTTAAGCTCTTTTTAGACTCCCTAAAATTGAAAAGATTGTTGAGTGACCTTATTCTTTCACACTCGTTAAAATGGTCCAGAAGAACATTCTTGACGGAGTCCATAGTTAAGCTTTTTTCAGACTCCTTAAAAATGAAAAAATGGCCGAGTAATCTTGTCTTTATCACACTCATTAAAATGGTTTTGAATAGACATATTTTCGGTGATAGTTTACCCCTTTTTCAAATCGACTAGACTACCTTCAAAAAAGGTACCTCGGTGGAGTCTCCTTTTATGTTTTTTTAGACTCTCTAAATATGAAAAAACGCCGAGCTTACCTTCTCTGGGCTGATTAAACTTACATCGAAGGACGTTACCATTGTGTGTCTTATTAATCTCATTTGCATACTCGCGTCTTTGGCCTAATGCCGGCTCCATGTTTCTCTCAACTGAACCATCTGAAGCATGCCTTATACGCAATCCCTGTAGCACTTTGCCTCTGCGTCTTGACACCTTTGGCCCCTAGAGGATTTTTCCTGAGTGTCATTTTCTTGCATATGTCCCTTTTCCCTGAGCATCCCTATGTTTCGTATGCTTGGAACTAGTATGTTTGCAACACTTGATTCCTCCTTTGTAACGTAGCATTCTTTTATTCTTTTTCCAAAATTATTGAAAAAGACAAAAAAATTAAATATACCCCAAAAAGAGGAAGGGAAAAGTATTTTCTTTGTATTGGCAGCACAATGAGTCACCCTTGGATAAAGCACATCTTTCAGTTTGTTCATCAAACCCTGGAATTTAATGTGACCTTAGGAAGTTGTTCCCACTACATTGAGTTGTGTCCTCCTCCGTTTGGTTATTCTTCCAAACATATGGAGAGTTTGCATTGCCTCCTGCCTCGTAAACTTATGTTAATGCCACGCTGCCTGAGTCTCATCATTTTTCGTGCTATTATCCAAGGGAAGTTTTTCTAAGCCTAAGTCGACCCCTCTGCAATTTGTCTCTTGCCCTCATGCCCGACCATCCTCAAAGTGCAATCAAGTCTTTGTTCGAAATCAATGAAGCCTTCAGTCTGATCATCAAGATTCTCTAGTCCATGACTGACGAGCCTTCGAAGACCTCTCAGTAGTGAATTCGTACACTCATATTACACTCCTACATGAGGTTTGAAGATTTTTAAGTTGTTGCTCGAGCTCTGAAGACCTCATTTCCAAGCATCAAGTCTTATCAGCTTCTAGAAGATGGATACTCTACACGTATATCTTTTTGATTTCGAGATGTAGCTCTGCTGTGTATTTCTCACAGCTACACTTTATATAGTTATATGAAATAGATCTACAGTGTATTTTATTGGTAGCCATGATTTTATTTTATCCCGAGCATGGGTATGCCCGCCTCAGTGAGACAATTATTATTTTGCAAATGACACCTCCCGATTTCTGGTCCCTGGGCTCACTTGTTTGGCACATCAGTGAATATTATTAATGTATTTCGGCCATCAGATGCTCTTATAACCTCACACATTAGGGGGCATCTGTTATAACCCTAATTTTCACAATACATGCTTACCTGGCATCAGGCCATCTCAGATTCCTTCTTTGCCAAAACACTGCTGAACAACTTTTCTTAAAAACCCCTTTTATAAAGGTCCACGCGTCCTACTCCATTAATACATGCGTGTACATGCTAGCTGACCCAAGACAACCCATGTGTGTAGTGCACCTTTTTAGCTACCAAGGTTTAATCGCTATTAAGAGAAGGTTATAACACCACTCGATACATAACTCATTTAAGCACAAAGTAAAAACATATTATTTACTGCTATAATTAACAATCCATAGCATTCCATATTAATTCGTATACACAGCGGAAATCATGATAACATAAACAATAGAGTCATGCAAAACATGATAAAAACATAATCATATACTTATCTTTTAACAGTGGTAGAATCCACCAACCAAGTGCAGGCCTTCCATGAACCTCCCAGCCTTAGACCGCACTTCTCATCAGCTCAGCAATGGGTCACCCCCGATCTGGGACTAAGATCCACCCCAAGGCAAGGAAATCTAGGCTAACCTGAGGTTACAGGGAAAACAACACACAACCACAAGGAAGGGATTCTCTCCAAGGAACCTCCTACGCTCACTACCCACAGACCCTCATTCCCCACATGCCTGTTCCACCCCAGGAGTATACACCTTCTCTGTCACCTGGACAGTCCTTTGGTTGCTAATATCCCTTGCCTTGGGTTATAGGAACAGGCCGGACCAGAAGTCTCCGGGCTCTGTGGCAGCTATAGGGTTCCTTCCAGGAGTTCTCTCCTTCCTCTGCGCACTCTCTCACCTGGAGGGAGTCGTTCACAGGTCCAACAACCTGTTCTTCCAATGTTCAACCACCTCTCTCACCTGGAGAGAGTGTTGTACAAACTGGACTATAAGCCACACAGGATCAAACAATACACATCCACCACAATCCACGGGATCCAAACACGAACACCTAGGGCAGCTCCAGACAGGTGCAACAGTATAACCAGGCTTAGCAGGGACGAGACACTTCTTTTTTCTCAATCTGGCAACATAGAATAGACTCACATTATGGATGGTCAAGGATGCATGACGATTCGTCCACGTAGGGGTCGATTCAGACTCCCCATTTTAGAACAGAGAAGGGGTGTACCAACTTTCCGAAACAAACACAAACTCTTTCCTCAAATCCACACAGGCTTCTTGTTCAGGGAATATACACACCGGTTTTCTCAGAGCCAGACACAGGCTTTCGAATCACAAGGACGCACCAAGATTCTCTACAAGAGTCGGGTTGGTAGTACTATCCCTGGGCTCTGTACTGTTCAGACAATCGGGTAGAATGGGGAAGGAACCTTCTCACGGCTCATCCTGACCGTTTTATTCGCATGAGTCAGGGTTGACACTTGTCACCCATGAAACTACATGCGTTCCACCAACATACATCTCCCTTGCATGTTCTCTCCTTTCCAGAAACTTAGGATAAACATAAAATGCACATATCTTTTGGGGATAATATTAAAATATTATTCCCAGGCTTAAGCCCCCCTAGGCTTAGCCCCTAGGCTCAATACTTAGCCCCTTTTCCCCACCTTCTAGCCCCTAATTCCTTGCCCATCCTATGTATTCTTAGTCCCCCTTCACTCATTCATCGTGGTCGGTGTGCACATGGCAGTGTTTATGTTTTATTAATTCTTCTGCGTGATTACATATACAACAGTAGGCTCCTGGCCTTCAACACTCAGGCTTCCTGGCCTAACAACACATAAGCCTCCAGCTAATACAAACTTGGCTCACTAGCCTATAAAACATAAATACAATTCCTTTCAAAACATGGTTTACAATGGGGCTCGACCTTGGGGACACTACAATCCCCCTCCCCTTATTTTTGCACTGTCCTCAGTGCAACTTTACACAGCATCTACAAGATTTTCAATTTTTTTTAAAAAAGATACAGATACTCTGCTCGCATAACATCTGCATGCTCCCATGTCGCGTCCTCAGGACCGTACCAGGTCCACTGGACCTTTACAAGATCTATGACTCGATTCCGAAGCTGTTTTCTTTTCTTGTCCAATATGTGTACAGGATGCACTTGTAGGACACCTTCTAGTTCCACCTGAATCACATTCCAATCGATAACATGATTAGCATCAGCTACATATTTCTTAAGCAGTGAAACATGAAACACATTATGTACAGTCATAGATGTAGGTAATGCAAGAATGTATGCAACCGTCCCAATCCTTTCTAGGATCTCAAATGGCCCACAAAATCTTGCTACCAACTTGGCGCAACTTCCCAGCTTCAGGGAACTCCTGTTAGTTTTTACTTTCAGGAAAACATGGTCACCCACTTTGAATTCTCTATGGGTTCTGTTACTATCAACGTAACTTTTCTGCCTGTCCTGGGCAGCTTTTAGATTATGTTTAATTTTTATCATTTGATCTTCCATCTCTTTGAGCATCTCAAGCCCAACTACTACTCTGTCAGCTAGATTATTCCATCTCACTAGAGTGTTGCACTTTCTTCCATAAAGTGCTTCAAGTGGGCTCATCTTCAATGATGCATGATACCCATTATTGTAGGCGAATTCTACCAAATGCAAGTAGTCTTCCCACCTTGATGGTTTATCCATCACATACATTCTCAACATGTCTTCTATTACTCTGTTCACTCTCTCT
>ML779646.1:613195-633264 GCA_009831015.1 Picea engelmannii | reverse complement strand
TTTGTTGTTGTCTTTGTAATTCCTTCCTTGTATATTTCGATTTCTATAACTTAGAAAATTCGTCTCTGTGCTATGAGGGAACAAAGGTAGAATCATCTCCTTTAAGGGGTTTTGTTTTCGTCTTTATAGTTAGATTTTATAGATGCTCTTATATAAATACTCTTCACGATTACTCTCTGAAATTTATACATATGTAATAGACACTTCTTTGTAATTTTTAACTATGTTTTTGCACTATTAAGTACTTCTTTGTAACTGTTCTTCGCAATTATTTTCTGTGATTTTTAACTCTGTAATTTAGCACTGGTAAATACGTCTCTGTATCTTCTCTTCACAATTACTCTTTGTAATATTTATCTTTGTATTGGGTTTTTGTTGTAACTTAACCTTTTCAAAATTACTCTCTATAAATTTTGTATGGCTTACCTTGTATGGATATGCGTTTAATGATGGGTCTCGTTTCTTGCATCCATTCCCCTCCCGAGTCATGGACTTCACTTCACAGGGATTAAAGGGGCGGACAATCCTAAGATAAGTACCCTCCATGTTCTCATATTGTTAGTCTTATCATTTTTCTTATATTAAGATGGTATCATAATTTCTATACTGGTTTTCCTTTGTGGGTTAAATTTTTGGTGCCTCTAATCTGCGAAGGGAGAAATCTGTCATTGGAAAAGGTATTCGTGTTCCACTACAACCTTCCTCACAACAATGAAATATTTACGCCCTTCTTAATCTGTCAAAGATGGTTAACGTAGATATTTTAAAAATCTATTTGGAATCTACCAGAGTTTTATTCGGCATGTATAACCCTGTCTGTATTAACATTTTTCTTGGAAGAAAACTACAATAGTTATGAATACAAAAATGGCCTATCAATCTGCGTGGACGAATTTGTTTTAGCAATCTCTGAGATTTATTGCATTAACTATACATTTTCATTCGAACATATATAGAGAGAGGACTTTTAAATCAATGTATTTGTACTCCATTCAGATTGCATGAGTCTTTCATTATTCCATTAGTTTGAATTTTGTATATACAGAAGTGAAACTACCCAGTTTACTTATTTTGCTTCGATACAATCTGTTTGCGCTGGTTTCTCTTGTTTCTTTACTAAAGTAGTTAATTTTGTGTGCTACAATTTGATTAGTAAAAAAATAAATTAATTTACTCTGGCCATGAGGCACACCCATACACATTCCTATCTATATATATCTGTTACACATATAACTATAACACTTCAGGAAAAAAAAATACTAACAGTAAATTAAATAGTGGACAAATACACAAATCAATTAAGGTTGAGGCACACTTATATAGATTATCATATATATATATATATATATATATATATATAACATCAACCTTATAACACTCTAGAAAACAAAATTACAAGTTAACAAACATATCTGAATAATCAAGGTTGGGAAATTAAATGGAACAACTAATTTCCACCCAAGTGTAGATACAAAACAACCACGTTTATTTGTTCTCATCACCCCCTAGCATGACGATGACTCCATAAGGGAAAATTGAGTATCACTCCTTAGCCATTGCCACCTTGAACAATATGTTATATATATCTCATGCCTAGGACTTTCCATTCTTTTCCCTCCTTAGGAAATTTCTATCTTTACAAATCCCTTATTTCTAGGGGTCTCCAGTGACAGAATTCAACTTCTTACACTTGTAAAAATCAGCTCTGAGTTAACTCAACCATGTTCCCCACTCATGGAGTCATAATCAACTATTTTTAACCTGATTGTTCCATGTGTTCTCTAGCATTAAATTTATTAAAAAGAATTGTCACATACATGTGTCCATCAAAAGAGGATAGTTGGGAAGTCACACTTTTTTCCAACAGTCATAAAATAATAATTACATACTTTAAACATCTAAAATTTGAATTTCCAAAAATGGAAATTTATTATGAGACTAACAGCTTTGAAACAATTTAATTTTGAATAATTCGAAGATATCAGAATTTGACTAGATGGGAAGAATAAACACAAGTCATACACTACACCATGGAGACCACGACACACTTTCTATTTGAGAATGTGGCCACATGATTTCAGTTCCCGCACATTCTTCTTAGTGATCAAGAAACACATTTCCTGAGTAGGACAATTGCAACATTGAGTGAGGAATTTAAATTCATCATCAGAGGAGCATGCCAGATCACCCTTAGTCCAATGGGAGAGTATAATCTTTTAATAAAATTATGGGGAACTCTTTGACAAAGATATTCGATGTAGGAAGAGATTATTGCGACTTAAGGGTTTTGTAGTATTATGGGCATAGAGGACTACAACCAAAATGTTGATAGGAAAAACCCCTTCTAGGATGGTATATGGCCAAGAAGCACTAATGCCGATGGATTTTATTGTTTCTAGTCTGTGTGTTGTAGTTATTACTAATCTCTCAAATTATGGCATAGTAGAGGAGACATTTTCATATTTGGTACATCTTGACGAAGATCATTTTTTTCGTAGGGTTCCATCAATAGGTTTAGAGGGCTAGAGAGAAAGCATGCCATGATAGAAAAATTAAGCAAAAAAAGTTTCAAATGCATTTGTTCAAGAATGTCCTTCTAGAGCTCCAGTGCATCTCGTCAAGAATCTTCATGCTAGGACTCTTAGGATTCACAGCTGTGAGAAAAATTAAACACATGCCAAAGCATCGCAGACATGCATGCACTCATTCATGGATGGAATACACCACCAATATTTACATCCAACAAAACCATGGCTCCTCTCCCACAATTTGTTTTCCTTTCGCAAGACAAAAAATGAATTAGGAAAGATGAGTGGGTGAACGAATGATTGGAGAGAGAATAGAATGAAAGGTATGAACAATTAATGAGAAATGAGTGAGTGAATGAGTGAAGAAAAACCAACCCCCACAATAGAACAAAGATAGGTTTATGTATTTCTTGTAATTAAGGAACCACATGGCCTCTCCCCCAAGAAGCTCATGTAATTGTTATTTTACATTAAAACAAAAATGGGTAAATAAAATATAAAATAAAAACTTAGCCCCTCAAGCCCCCCTCTCTTGTGGAATCATAGCCTCCTATAACTCTTGTCCTTCTCCATCTAGAAGCCATTGATGTATTTATTATTAATAATGATAAAAATATTACATTTCCTAGGCACATTGGGCTCTTTTAATTATTTGGAAACTCTGAAATTTCATTAACAAAATACATTATTTAATATAGGGCTCATAACTGGGGTATTACAGCAAGGAAAGTACTGATAGAATATTATGACCATATTTGACACTTACATTTGGCACAAAACAAATTACACAACTGTCGAAGGGTTATAAAAGTTCATAAGCGCCCGACAAGGAAGTTTATTTTCATTTGATAAAAGTTGTAAACACACAGAGCATACAGAGCCAAACCAATCTAAACCGAAACTGAAACATTGCAATTAAATAAATAAGTGACACAAAACAATGGCACCAATAAAGGTTGGGGCTCCAGCAGCTGCAACACATAAGCAAACACAAATACCACCAGATGCACCAGTGTTCGTGGAAACACCCGGGGTTTTGACCTCATAGAAGAGATTTCATAGGGACTACATACCACCGATAAAGGACACCGCGATATAGTTCAAGGTACGTGTAGACAGAAATTATGCACTTGTTACACTAGAAATACCACATGGTATAATTTATGAAGGGGACATGCAAGGAAAGATCGTTGCTTTTAAATTTGTAAACTATGACATAACGGATGAACAAAAGTTTCTCGAGCTAGCACAGGAGAAATATTTGTGCACCAAAAGACTACCAGGGATAGGTGCAATCCTGCTTGAACCACAAGGTTGGGCGAGAGGAGTAGATAAATCAAGAATATTGAATCTAATAGAGATCCCACATTTTGACCTAAGTATGGAAATAAACGCTTGCATCAAAATGTTACTAAGTTACGTCTACGGAGGACCTTTTCAGCGAGACCCACCAGTATCCATTAATACACAATTAATTGGAAGAATAAAATTATTGTTGAAAGCATGAGAGTATCTAGAAACATTATTCACCAACAAGGTAGGGGAGAAAGCACTATCGAAACCTATGAAGGACAAGTTCCACACGTTCAAAGGGAAGAGTGGGTTGGATTTCACAAACATAATTGATGATGTTATGCAATTTGTGATACATGTATTGGCCTGCAAATTATTGAGGAAATGTCGCAAGGATGAGGTGCCAACCACAGTGATTGAAGCTGCGAAAAAGTGCATAGATGGGGTCCAAATGAATTGGGCCACATTTCTAGTAAATTAGTTTTTTATAGATTGCATATAATCCCAAGAGAAAGGCATGGAGTTTCATTATTCTTGGCTTCTCATCCTCATGGAACTATTTGGTTGGAAGGAGCCTAATGATTACCAATGTTTGAAAACATCCAACAAAGGTAATGCAATTGCACGGTATGAAAACCTATGGCATATCACAAATAACAGGAGACAAACAGAAAAAATGTCACATTTTATGTCTACTTTGACAAGATTAGGAACATAATCGTGAACATGTCCTGCATCACCACCTAGACTGTAGAGACTTACTAGGATATTACACGCTTTAAAGCAAGGATACACCACATGTACATCCAATCCAAAAGGGACCTTGCATGCTAGTGCCTACCAATAAGCTATAAGTTGAAAATGGATTATGTATGCATGATCACTAATAACTGGGAGAAAGATTGGAAAGTTCCATCGGAATAAACAGAGCACCTAGATGAAGAAGAAGAACAAGAAAATGAAGAGAGAGAACTAGATGAGGGACAAGGAAATGGGAAATGCAATGGAAAATGGAATACGTCGATCCCATCAAGAAAAGAAGCACAAAAAATAGTTTAAACAGTAGGGTTCAAATGAAAATGAAAAGGGAAGGGTCCAACCATAGCTGCAAGCAAAAACATGAAGGCCTACAAAGTACCTCGTTTATATACTATAAACGATAATGAAACAGATAGAATTAGGTACCATGTGTGAGATGCCTCAAAGGAGGTAATTCAAGAAGCATGACAGAAACAAGATGAACAACACCAAAAGATTCATGACATTTTGATGATGATACAAGAACTATTGGAGACCATGAGGATATCACCAGAGGCAGGGTCAGGTGAAGAATCGTCAATGACCTCGATTGAGGAAGCAAGGACTACTAATTCATTCTTGTCAGAGTTAGTAGTGGGGTGCATAGTATTGGAGACTAGATTATATGTAGTCAAGTTCTCGACATAAGAAATGAAAGAGCATATGAAAGTAGTAAGTCACCTGGAATTACTTGTGTCACAAATTCCTACATAAGTACTATAGATCTTGTAGATCATTATTATGCAAGAGGTAAGGCTCCACGCAGAGTTAGCATGTAGAGAATTGATCAAGGTGACATATGAGAAGGAAGAAAGACAACAAAAGTATAAAACCTCTCTATAGGAGAAGAGAGAGGTTGAAGAAAAAATTGAAATAATTTTGAAGATGAAGAGTGAGGTCGAGGAAAAGGATGAGAACACATGAAAAGAGAAGGACGAGGCCAATAAAATGGAAGAGTGGATACAAATGGTCGTCCAAAATATATATAATGATATCCTCTAAGTACCAATAGTAGTAGAGGCCATAATGGAATAGTAGGTCTCGAGAATTGGTTAATTCATTCAAGGATACCACACCAAGATTGGAGAATTAGAATCACGCAAAATTCCAGGGACACCTCCTCAGGAAAATGAGTAGAGGGAAAGGAAAAAAACAACATTAGTGGAAAATATTAAGAGTCTATACCAAGATTGTGCGAGGTTGTGCGATGAGAGTACGCATATCTGGACACATCTCATGATGAATCCAAAGCTAAATGAGATCGAGGATATAATAATGAGAACACACAAACATGCCTAGAAAATGAATGAAATCATAAACACTCTATCGCATGTTGAACCAATGATGACCATCCTTTCATATCGAAATAAATACAATGAAATAGAGCATATGTAGGCAGAGGAGAAGACGATTGCCAAAAAAATTGATCCTCTGCAGAATCAAGCACTCAAGGTGATTGAGAAATTTTCCACCATGTAGGGAACAACAAAGAAATAAATGCATGACACAAAGGAGAAGCTCATGACCCTAATTGTGTAGGTCCTAGAGGAAATTTTGGGACCAAAAGTATAAGTAACAAAAGAAGTTTGGGAAGTAAGATAAACCCTCCAAAAAATCATGGAGGAATGGAAAATATTGACACAACAGGCCTAATTGACTCAGGATAAGCCACATGTGAGTGTTGGGGGCCTATTGGATAATCCTTTTGGATACACTTTTGAGTAAAATACAAAGTATGTAGGATGTTTATAGAAACAAAAGGAAGAAGAGAAGGAAGGAGAGGAGAGCGCAATAAAGGCACATTTAGTATTGATGTGCGAAGAAAAAGCATACTTGGTGGAGAATAAATAAGGAGAATAAATCAAGGGAATAAATAAGGAATATAGAGAGGGGGAAAAGAAAGGATAGAAGTTCATCATGCAAAATAAGTTAAATATGCAAAAGCTGGAAGAACGATAGTCGGTAATGAAAAATCAACATTCAGGCCAAAGATAGGAAAAGCACGCCAGAAAAATGAGTCGACATGAGTTGTAATGAGTCAAAATGAGTTGTGATTGTGTTTTTGGGATGAGAAAGTAGGTTTTCCAGCTCTAGTTTCCATGTATAAATATGTAATGGGCCAGGTAGAATAGGGTTCCGTTGGTTGTTCATTTTTGTTGTTGACGTTGTTTCTAAAGTTGTGTTGAAGAAGAACTAATGTTTTTGGGAAGAAAATATACTGAGAGTGAGAGAGAGTCTATGTCTAATTGTTTAGGTACAGTTTTGTAGAGAGAGGCTTTCACTTTAGAGTGACTAGGAAATATGAAGAGAGATATCATGATACATCTATTGTAAGTGCAATGCAAAATACAAAGATGATTACAAAAATAATAATAAAGAAGTGAGTTGTTGTGGATGTAGCCCAAATTTGGGTGAACCATGTTAATTACTTTGTCTTCTTGTCCTTTTATGTGATTGACCAAGGATGTTATATTTATGCATGTTAGACTAGATTTGTTTACTATCTGATCACTGCACAATAGTTATGAATGTTACAATGATTACTTTATGTTGCAATATGAAGTATAATGGTGTTGTATAATTGGATTCACCAATTAATTAAGGAATAACAGACACAACATAATGCACACATAGTAGAAAAGGAAGAATGAGTAAGGCGATCACCTCTCATCCCCTCACTAAAGCAGAAACATGTTTCTTGTAGCCCCAATAGATGCCTCAGGTGAGACTTCACATGAATTAAGGTGATGCCGAAAAGGTCGGTGTCTGAAGGGTTTTGTTGGTTAAATAACTTGAGCCTAGGGTATTACAACTATGCGCCAACACTATGATAACAAAATGTAAGAAGTACCATTATTAATGGATCTGGCTTAAAATAGACACAAATATTAAATCCTTTTGTGTGTATTTTGAACACCGTTGAGCATTGTATTTCATACTCAAAAGAAAGATTTATATATATTTTTTATCTAGTGCATTTAAATAAACAATAAACATTAGTTTGAAAATAATAAATGGGAATACTGCAATCTTTTCTCTATTAGTAAATGAATGTTCGTAGTTAATATCAGTTCACAGTTATCTGGTTTACTACTATGTCTATTATAAGTATTATTTTTTGTAGGAGAAAATGTTACACTAAATTTATTTAGTTGCTATCCAATAATATCATAAGTAACTAAACATATATTATCTATGTACTTGTTATAGAATGTAACTCTACAACTATACGCTATTGCAACCATTAATATTCATTAGTAGAAGAAATATAAATAAAATATAGGTAATGAAACATATCTGAGTTTGTTTTTAAAAATATCGTGGACAAACTGAGGAGAGAATTTAGTTTCTCCTAACCATAGACCAAAACATCCAAGTTACTTTCTCCTTTCACCCCGGCGCCTAATTCATTATTCCATAGGGAATGGAAATTTCAATAACCTTTTCTAGATAAACCAGAAATCAAGTCTTTCTAACAACCATCAAGTTCAAATCTTGCTCACACGTACTCAATAATGTCCTTCCTCCTCAATACTTGTCTCTCCTCTTCAGTTACCAAGAGTAATGAATAACTTACCTAGGTATTTTATTTCAACTTTGTCTCATCCCTAAACCTAGGGAATCTTCTTGGCCTAACTTTGCGCTAGCTTGTTCCCTCACATCCCAAATATTTAGGAGTAGGTTTACACTTGTCCTTGTGGACAATATTTAATCTTGTGGTTTTTATCTGTTTTCACTCTCCCATGGAATAATGAATTACTCTTTTGTAAAGAGATTCTCTAATCAATTTGTGTAAAATACTCCAAATTCATAAAAAAACAAATTAAGGTAATAAATATTACTCTTGTTGTCATCATAATTATAGATCCGATAATTTTAAAGAACCTTTTATAGAAAACATTGAACACAGTGATAACTTTGATAAAACTTGATCATAAAGTCCTCTAAGAATAAATTACTCTATTTTAATTTATCTTGGAAAACCTCTATATACATAATATTCCTTCCCGTTAATTTTTTCTATTTATATAGTATTCCAAATAGGTTAGAATTTGAACCGTTACATCTTTTGACAATGAACCAATTCACCTCTTCTTTTAAATTTAAAAATAATTATAATAGTAGTTTATTTAACTTAAGTACTTCAAATCCTTTGTATTATACCCCTTCACGTGCAAACAAGATATTGTAGAAGAAATGGAATGGTTGTGTGCCAATATTGTCAAATTATTCCATAGATCCTTTAAACTATTACAGAAATCAAATTATGCACATACACTTTCTTCAACCCAATTTTTCCAAATCATTGCGGTATCAAAACCATAGGATTATCCACTGAATCGCTGATCTTATTTCTTTCATTTCTCCCTTATTCTTTTACATATGAACTTGATCAAATGTTCACATTCCTATTTACTTATAGGCCATTTGTGCCCCTCATCAAATCCTTTACCTTATCATGTGACCGTGCACTAGAACCAAGTCCTATGGATTTCAACCTTGCAGTTATTCTTCATTTTCAATCTTCCAACTCTCCCAGAGTTTGACATGCTAAAGTGGTGATTAATTGTAGGCAACCGGTGGCTACCGACTCACATTCTTTATTACTCCATTCTCCCACTTCTTGATAAAACATCTAGGAAGGATCTTACTTGATATTGATCTATGGTTCTCATTATTTCAATGTTTCATTCTTCATTTTCTTAATTCTTTACACCTTTTATAATACCTGGAGTATATCGGCTAAAGTGGTCATAAAATAATGTTGACTTCTTACATTCTGTTGACATCTCTACCTTACGCTATCCTACCACTCGCTTAATCCAATGGCTACGACTTAATTAATTGTTGATATGGATGGTTCTTATTTATTTCGGGGCTTCGACACTCCGGGACTCTGGGATATTACAACTATAAAGTTATTCAACTCCCTAGAGCTTTACCTCCCGAAGTGCTTATGCCATCCTTCCACTTCTTGATAAAATAGATAAGAAAAGTTCCAAAGGTATATTAGATCAATGGTGGTGCAGACCCCCTTATCTCCTAAGGGTTGCACGACCTCCTGGTCAAAATATTCAATTTTGGATTCGAATGACTCTCTGAAACCTTGTTGGTCTCGTTCTCTATTAGACACAGGCCCTCTCGACTTCCTGCATAGGCTTCATGATACCCGTGACCTTCCCTTTTGCATTCTATGAAATCTCAAAGTTGGTGTTAATGCCTTTTCTCTCGGCCCCTCCTTAGATGTGACCTTGGGCAATGAACTCATGCCTACGTGTGATTGCAGGTGCACTCAAGAGTGGTTTGGTGTCAAACCACTTTTTGCCCCACAATTCACCCTAAGACTCCACATGTCTTTTCCCTAAAATAGTGGTCTCAATTGCGGCCCACCCTCAAACTCGTAAAGATCGAGCACTTTATGTCCATGCAGTGCGATATGACCGTCGATCTCATGATCTTGATGGTGGTTTCAAATGGAAAACTGAGATCTATTCCTTGGAATCAACAGTTCATCTCTCCCCCTCCCAGATCAACGACTGTGGTCGATTTTGAATTTCAAACTTCATAATTCTCAAATATAAAACCTTGGCTTCCTTTGTACTTCAATCTTCTGGAGTTGACGATCTATAAACACCTGTCCTCACAATCAATGGCCCTACCTTCACTTCGGGTGTTTGACCCTTCAACTAGGATCAATGTCTTCTGGCCCTCCTCTCGAACAACGGTCGAGATCTCCTTTGGGTCTTCGAAATTCTGAGATATAAAATCTCAAACTTCTCCCTTTTCCAAATGGATTTTATCTGAAGGATGTGATCCATATATGTGTGCGATGATTACTTCAGGTATTTACCTGGAGTACATGGATTTATGCCACGTCTCTCTTAGATTTGACGACTACGAATCACTTCGAGACATTACCCAAAGTCCATGGATTCATGCCACATCTCCTCTGTTAGGATATTTAGACACTTAGGAGTTATTAAGATCTAATTGGTCTATTCTGTCGTTAGGTAAAAGTGTGTTTTATAGTGTGTCTCTTTAGTATGCATTAGTATGCATTTGTAGTTAGGAAATCCGATGGTCACAATATGTTCTCGACATAGAGTGATCTGATGGTTCATACTCTCCTCGATCTTAATGACCATTAATCCATGGCTTAACACCCGATTGGTCCATGATCTCTATTTAGAGAGCATGGAGGGTCATTTGCTGATGATCAATTATGAGAAACTCTCTTCTAAAATATCTCTGTAATCTTTTTCTTTGCATTAATAGGCTACTCCAAGTGGCTGCGTTGGTTGGGGCCGTGGATGTTTCCCCGTAGGGGTTTTACCACATGAAAACATCGATGTATTGATATTTGATATGTTTATGTGAGTGGTTATTGAAGGTGTTCATCCTCTTTTGGAATACCTATGTTGTCGAACATGGTATCAGGTCCTGTTTGAAGGCCCGCTCCTATTATAGATCGAGATCGTGAAGCCGAGTTGCCTCATCTCCACTTTCTATCATTTATGTACATTTATGGGCTAAGAGGACTGTTCCATTGCATTCAGAGCACTTGTTTTAGTCAGGAACACTTTTTGTTTCACTCGAAAAGGTTTCTGTTTTCCCAAGATACGACCATTATAGTCAGATTCGGAGGTATAAAGTTTGAATACGCATTTTTTAAAATTTTTCTACAGTAGTATTTTGGTTTTATTTCGGTTTTGTTTTATTTATTTCCAAGTTGATACTCTTTTAGATCTACTTATGCTCTTTTCCCTGTTCCCTATGTGATCTTGACAAATCAGAAATAGATAGGAAAAGTTGCATCTTCCGGGTAAGCTAATCAAGATCTAACCCTTCTTGTCATCAAGAAGCGAAATTTTTTTCTTGTGTGAAAAGAGTTTTTTTTTAGCAAGCTCTCCAAGGCCATCTTCCAAAACAACAACAACACCCCCAATCCTCCTTATGAACATTACAATATGTTTTGTTAGATCATTTGGTTAAAAGTTGCCTTATTAAGTAAGAGGTATTGAGTTCAAGTCTGTCTTTTGTTACCTTTTTCGAAAAAGTTCATGCTAAAATTGTAAAGTGTATTTCACTTCAAGTATAAAAGTGAATGACTATAAGTAGCTTTAATATTTTATTTTAGAGTTACTTATTTTGCATGCAACTTTTTTGTTATAAAGTAACTTCATTGTAGAAGTGAACCCCACTTCTGTTTATAAAAGTGGGTCACTTCATAAAGCAACTTACACAATCATGTGGTCATTTGGTTACCAAGTGTGCCTTTTTTTAAAAGGGCATAACTCTAACATATGAAGTTCGTTTTCAGTGCCATTTTTTTTAAAACCACATAACTTTTTGAGCTATTTACATCCAGATCATCAATTTCATTTTTTAAATACACATTATTTGCATATTTAATATGGCTTCTACAAGTACCATCTTGCTTACCAGCAACAACTACTTCTAATGGAAATCTCATATGGAACATTTATTAAGAAGTAAAGGCTTTTACCAGATTACCTTGGGAAAGGAAAAAAAACCCACTGATGCTGATAAGAAATGTAATGACCCCCTCGTTACGGCGACCCAACTCTAGTAACTAGTGAATTTTTTTTTGTTGTTGTGTTTGTGTTTAAAGAGTGCGTGCGCGTGTGTACAAGGGAAACAATCAACGCGTTCGACTTTGCGTCACCACCCGACGATGATTAAGACGCAACCAAAATGAACATAAAAAGACGACAAGGACGCGCGACAAGTAACTGCATGCATAAATGATGAACGCACGACGAAGTAGAACTGACTACCCGCCCGTCCTACCCTTCAAAAGTTAGGACCTCCAAGCCACCTAAGAAACGCTCAAGCCCAGGTTCCCATCGAAATTAACTATTTAAGGTCTCAGGGCTGGCGACTGTTCTAAGGATTATGGAGGTGTCTACTTCCCACCTGACACAAGCAGACCCAACATTTAAATTCCTCAACCAAGTACATCAATAATTAACTGAGCGACCGCAACCTCTATGGAAGGCGCAAGGCAGAAGGATGCAGACGTCGACCCGCCAAGTTCGGCATTAAGAAAAGGAACAAGAAACCTCATCTACTAAGTCATACTACTCTATGGTACATAATTCAAGGAACCTTACATTTTATAATCATCCATAACTAAAGATTCAATAGTGCTATGATAAGACCACGATGTCATGGTATATCGTGTGATATCCCCACTACCATTACATTTTACTTTAAATGGACAAACATCGCCCTTACGTACTGCAACAATATATTGCATTAACATTACTCCTTACACATTACCATGAAAAATAAAATATAGTAAGGCACCAGGGCCAAGACACAATGTTACTATAACTTGACAACTAGATAGCCATCATCATTACCGTTATAAGTTATCTAACCCTAACAGTACCTTTTTAATTCTCATAAGCACATCGCTCTTACATAGTTCAGGACAATATAATAAAATTCATTACCCCCATAAATTGCAACCACTACCTAAAACCCGAGGAGTTTCCTTCTTAAATGAATACATAAGCAAATCCCTCTTAATTAAAGATATAAAGCAACCCCTACTTCAACTGAATGTATAACGCAATTCTTGCAATATTGAATACATAATAATTCAATTGCATGGTGAGAATAATAACATCGATGGGGTTACACACTTGAATAAAGCAATTGCTAAATAACATGAATAAACAAAGAATGAAGCATAAGGCAATTGCATAATAACATTTGTTTTTGTATAAAGCAATTCTTCATCCCACAGTAACCATCATGATAAGTCATTATCATTAGAAGAATACTACAATGCCTTAATATAATAATCAAGCTTAACCATTCCTAGCAAATGATAATGGTAAAAATAAATCCCTAATATAGCAATCAACTTAACCATTCCTAAAATCACTCTGAGTTAATAACATTGCAATCATATGGATCTAGATTCTTAATCATAACAAGAATACGCATTTATTATTAAACACAAGGGCACTTTATTAAATAATTTAATAATCATTGTGAACCTAACATTCCAAATAATCCTTCAATTTAATAAGCGCTATAATCAATATTGCCTAATTAATAATCATTACAACTTAACGTTCTATGGAATCATTAGAGACTTTATCGTTCAATCAATCGATATAACCTTGCGTTCTAAATAATCATTCATTTAGTAAACATTGTAATCGTTATTGTCTAATTTACTAATCATTATAACTTAAAATAATTTATCATTATAAATAAAGACACTTTCACATTCCCTTGGAGCAGTACACATCCCAATGGATGTTCATCGTTACAGATCTAGAAAACTGTATACGAGTAATATCAGGGTCACTGGAATTGAAGAGGATGAGGTCAAATAAATGCTATAGGGATGTTTAAACCTAACAAACCTCGCCAGCGAATCAATGCCAAGACACTATCATAAATGCTGTCAATATAAGTTAAATTCTGCCAGCCATACCTATTCTGTCAATACTAAATTATGTCAGACACTCATTCTCGATTCGCTTTCATACAAGAAGTCATATTACCAAAAAACCTCCCTAAAACAAGATTAACTCTGCATTTAATTTAATGTTGGCCCTCCCCTTTTTAAATAAAACAGGGCACCGCAACACTTGTATAGAAATAAAATTAATCTATGATAAATCAACTTCTAGATAATAAACTTTTAATAAACAACACACTCGTTCGGATAAATAAAATTGCTGTGCGAGTCTTAAAATGAATCAGCAACAGACATCCACTCTTTGCATTGGGATAAAATTTGCTTCCAATGACATACAGTTAATGAATGAAACATTTAATGATTTAAAACACCAACCTTCCTTTAATGTTTAAACTGCTGGGTGGTTCAAAAACAACAACAGGAACTTCCACAAGGAAAGAAAAGAATAATAAAAGACCGTCCATCCTTTAATGTTTAAAACTGTTGAGCGATTCAAAACAACAACAGGAACATCCCTAACCCTAATCTCAAAAATCATTCCCTACAAGATATCCGTAAGGCAATTTGCAATTAGGGTTGTAACCTACGTAAGACAGGGATCAAACATTATCTCTACCACTGATATTGTATCGCAAATATTAGCGTTACCACAAATATTAAATTGCGAATACTACCCGTGGCATTACCGTGACCATGAATATTATATCGTAAATACTTCCACTGATATCCTGTCATAAATTTAGTTCTTTATAGTTTAATTCCTGAAAGTAACCTCATAAGGACCTTCCCCAGTACCAACCATGCAAAAGGCATGATTCAAGGCGACTGACAATGGCGAAAAAGGGGTCGTTGTCCAACCCCCAACACTGGCAGAACAGTAAATGCCATACAAGTGGTCGCTAAGCAGTGGCACTGGCTAAGGTCCCGTAAATAACAAATGGATTACAGTCTTCGGGTAATATATACATGTATTTATTTCGAATTAAGGAAGGGAGTTGATGGTCACGGGCCTATTGTCCATCAAATAAAATGAATAATTTTGTTATCATTCTTCGTAAAAACTGGTTGCTACTAAAATATTTTAAATAACCGTAATAGACATTTTGTGATGCACAAAGTAAATACAATGCATATAGGTAGAATATGTTGAACACCATATTAATACAGAATACTATTGCAAGAGATAGAACGCACCATTAAAGTGTACAAACTGTGACAAGAGGAGTCATCCAAAGTGTTTAATGGCAACGTCCAATTAAAAAGAAGATTTAATGGAAGAGTCCAATTACAAGGTAAGCTCGCAGTGATTAATATAATCGTGCATTGATATTAAATTTTAATAATATCAAACCCTAAAATATCAATAATAATAATTATGGATTTGACTGTATCCATTAATTTATATTAATTCAAGTGGGTATTCCAGTAATTCTTTTTTTCCTGTTTCTTCTACCAGTAACTCTTTATTTCATTGTTGGTTCTACCAGGAGGTCGCCTGCTATCGATGCCCAAATGAATTAAGGAAGCACACAATCATTATAAAACGTATAAACCCACACAACAATTCGTTAATGGAATGAAACTCCCACAGTCAGGGGGATTCACCTGTAGGCAACATAACATACCCACGGAAAGGTAAAAACACCAGCACTAATTAAAATGCCTCGGCAATGTAAAAAAAAACAATGCTTACGGTCCAATGAAAAATTCCAGAACATTAAACCATATAAATTACACAGTCCTGCCCCCTTCCTGGCTACCACACATTCTCTATGTGATTTACAGGGTGAAAATTCAGCGCATTATCCATATATTTAACAACGCATCCCTCGCGCACTAGCATGCGTTATAACTACATAAGTGACTGTCATTGACTAAAATTTGCACAACAATAGATTAAATGCCAAATACCAATCCGGAGGATGCAACACAAGAAGTAACGCAAGAAATTAAGAATCCCAACCAAGGAATAGTAAAACCCCAATCCAGAACGCAATCAAAAGTAATTTTAGGCAAACAATCGACGAGCAAAAACTCAGGGCAGAATTCATCCATTAAATCATTTTACAGGTCCCCACATAATTTCTAATGCATTATTCTTAATAAAAAAACGAGCGTACCTTTTCCCTGGCGCCTGCCTCGAATGAAGTCCACGCACTCCTTGCCGCTCCTGCTCGCCGACCGTAAAGAACTCATCGGTACCTCCCAGCCAAACGCCAGGGGTACTCTCCTTCCCCCTTAGCCCCTCGAGCAGCCACACACAATCGAGACAGTAACCTAGATTCCCAGCTCGCTTCCAAGGCTGAACTACCACTCTATCATAGCTGAGAAATTCCCCAAATCCCCACAAGCAATCCGTCCAGTTCCAATTTTGACAGCATAACCATACCTCATAGAATATCTCCCTTTTTCCTTCCCCATCCTTTTCTTTTATCCTCTCTTTGACCTAATCCCATTAGGTTTTCCTCAAAAACCCTAAATCATATTTATTTTAAGTTTTCCCCCCTTTTTATTTTTTTATTTTCTTTTTTTTATTTATTTTTTGAAAACTCAATAAGGTAAATGCGCCTAAGCATCTTTTCATTATATTTTTTTTCTTTAGATTCATATATATATATATATTTATATATAATTTTCTTTTAAACCCCCTTTAGTTAACTAATTAATTTCTTCTTTTCAAATTTACAACCACCTAAATGAATTTATTTCTTAAATCTCTTTATTTTACCCTACACACTTTATGAAGGCTCACAATAGCTTAAGTGGGTTTTTTTTGTTCAATTTTATTATTAGCACATGTATTGTTAATGCTTAGCTAGTGGGAAATGAAATTCTAATGTTATTTGAATTGTAGAGCTATTGTGAGCTAGAATATAATGGCGTTGTTATTAGGAGACGGTTAAATTTTGATTATTATGTTAGGGCGAAGTAGTAGTACCTTCACTAAAAAGACAAATTATCAAGCTTATTACTGGGAATGAGGAAAGGCCTTATGTACGCAATTAAGTAAGGAATTACTTTATGCATTCAATTTACGAAGGAATTGTTTTATGTATTTAATTAAGGAAGGAAACTCCTTGGTTTAGGTGGAGGTTGCAAATCATAGGGGGAATGAATATTTAATGTATAGTCTTGAATTATGTTTTTTTTTTTTGACAAAGGTGCTCAAATTTTGAACTGGTGACGCCTGGTTAGGGGAATTCTTTAAGAGTTTATTCAGGTGTTGATGACTTAGGGCTATTTAGGCTGACTCCTTCATCCACATTTTTGCGACGTGCCCTTTAGGACACATCACGTGCTGCAAGGGTGCCACTCGCCTTTTGAGTTTCTTTTGTGCGACCTGCCCTTCAGGATGCACCTCGTGCTCCAAGGGTGCCACTCACCAAGTGAGTTTCTTTTGTGTGATGTGCCCTTCAGGATGCACTACATGCTCCAAGGGTGTCACTCGCCAACTGAGTTTCTTTTGTGCGACGTGCCCTTCAGGATGCATCACGTGCTCCAAGGGTGCCACTCGCCAACTGGACTAATTGGTAGATATCTATAACCATTGGAGTCAATACTCCGCCAGGTGAACTTGTGGGAGACTAAGGGTTCTAAGGAATAAGGCCCCTGCCTTATTGCGCGCCCCTTAGAATCATCGTGAGTGACTATCGCAGTCTGCCGTCACAACATCGTGGATCCTCTCGAACTAGGTAATCATTAACCTACAGTTCGGGCCACGATGGGAGTGCTAGCAGGCGGTGGCAGGGCTATTTTCCACCCCTCTCCCTCAACCTATCTTCAAATCATGTGTGGCCCCTTTACTCCATATGTGAGTCTGGTCGGCAAGCTATCGTCAGCCTGCATCATCAACAATCAAGTCAGAAATGTCAACCTCAAATCATCAAATCAATGAAACATCACAGTAAATATATCAACTCAAAAGCACACTCCCTGACTCAGTCCGGAGTCCAAGGGGGTTCTACCGTTGCCTCTGCATCCTCAAGGTCCAAAACCCTACACACTCAATGAAACTGAGTCAGCAACACCTGTCTACATCAAAGTAGTAAAAACATCCTATCATCTATCATAACGCATCATAATGAAGGATACATGGTCTATCATCATAAAAATCTAGATCACTTGCGAGCAAGTGTCCTCAAAGAATAAGTTTTGTAAGTGCACCAGAGCGGGATGTTACATACACCCCCTCTTGGTCTAAACTTCATCCCGAAGTTTCTTAGTATAAATGCCCAAATAAATGTACCACAATATCCTAAGTACCACAGTATCATATGTCTATCTATCAAACAAAAATTGAAACTGTTGGCGCATGTCATATGCGTCCTCCCAGGTTGCCGAGTGCGGACTATAACTATCCCACTGGACCTTGACCTGATCTACCATTCGACGTCGTAACTGCCGAATGCGATGGTCTAATATG
Source organism: Picea engelmannii (assembly GCA_009831015.1). NCBI lineage: Eukaryota > Viridiplantae > Streptophyta > Pinopsida > Pinales > Pinaceae > Picea > Picea engelmannii. The sequence goes on along the minus strand of ML779646.1, from coordinate 614,756 downwards.
CGGACCGGCTCAGCCGTGAGCGCTCCCTCGTCCGATACCTGCAAGGAACTCATGTCAATCACGTGCGTAGGATCACTAATATAATGTCTCAAAACACATACATGAAAAACATCATGCATACGCCTCAAAGAATCAGGCAAGGCTAGTCGATAGGCCACGGGCCCCTTTCTCTCCACAATCTCGAAAGGTACCACGAACCTGGGAGAGATTTTAGCTCCCTTTCCAAACTTGATCGAACTCTTATGTGGTTTAACCCGCAAGAAGACTCGATCGCCGACCTCGTAACTACGGTCGACTCGGTGCGCATCGACATGACTCTTCTGTCGATCCTGCGCTTCTTTTATCCTTTGTCTTATGGTTTTCATTTGCTCTTCCATTTCTTGGATCACTTCTGGTCTCACCAGGACCCTATCCTTGAGCCGATCCCAACTCAAGGGCGTCTGACACGGTCTCCCATAAAGGAACTCAAAAGGCGCCATCTGAATGGTGCTATGGTAACTGTTGTTGTAAGCGAACTCTACTAGAGGTAAGAATTCCTCCCAACGTTTTTGTTGGTCCATCACGTACATGTGAAACATGTCTTCCAAGGTTTGGTTCGTTCGTTCGATCTATCCATCTGTCTTCGGGTGATAGGCAGTACTAAATTTAAGTTGAGTTCCCAAGGCCTCTTGGAAACTTATCCAAATCATCTAGTAAACACCGATTCTCGATCGAATATAATCCTCTTAGGCATGCCATGCACCCTCACAATCTCACTGATGAAAACTCTCGCTATGTCAGGTGCTTGATACGTCGTACGCACAGGAATAAAGTGAGCACTTTTCGTCAGAGTGTCTACTAATACAAAAATCGAGTCATGTCTCCTTGCCGTCAGTGGAAATCCAACAATAAAATCCATCGAAATAACTTCCCATTTCGATTCCGGAATGGCATGTGGTTGAAGTAATCATGCCGGGTGTTTATGTTCAGCCTTCACCTGCTAACACTCTAGACATATAGCCACAAAGTTGACTATGTCGTCCTTCATTCCTTTCCAGAAGAATAAGGGTTTAAGGTCTGCCCTCATCTTCGTAACTCCTGGGTGATCCATGTAAACTGCTCTATGAGCCTCGCTCAGGATCAAGATCCTCAACTCGTCGCTTGGCGGTACGTAAATCCAACTTCTAAACCTCAATAAACCATCGCTATCAAATGAATATCCCTCATATCGTGGTACCATCATTGTGTTTTGTCTGATAAAATACTTGACTTCTTTGTACCAGTCATCGTCTCGTTGTAAAGTGAGAATCTTCTCACGTAGATTCGTCTAAAGAGGCAACACCGAAAAGATGCGTGGCCTCCGACTCAAGGCATCTGCCACTCGGTTCACTGTTCCCTTTATGTAAGTAATCTCGAAGTCGTACTCGCTAAGAAATTCCGACCTGTTGAAATAATGTAACTGCGAAGAGCATTCTTATTATTTTGTTATTGGATTAAATCCCCATTGTGGATTAATCATGTCATTATTATTATTTTTATTGTTAGGTTAATCCCCATTGAGGATTAACTAAGTCGGTAATTG
>ML779646.1:590303-607007 GCA_009831015.1 Picea engelmannii | reverse complement strand
GTTGAGTTATCTCTTGAACTCTTGATAAGCTATTTATGATAAGGAAGTTTTTGCTGGGTTTTCTTCCCCTAGAGGGTTTCCCAGGATAAATGCTGTGTCTATTGTGGATGTGTATTTCTCAGTGATCTTGTTTATATTATGATCTTATCTTATGAAATGCAAAGAACTATAATATCATCATAAAACATTAACACGACCAACGTCGTTGTCGCACGTTCAGGTCACTTTGCGTAAAAATGTGTTGTAGTCCACAATGATTAGTCTTTAATTCAAATTTTCATCCAACAAGGTAGTGTCTCCAAACCTTCAAGGCATATACGATGGCTAGTAACTCCAAATCATGCATCGCGTAGTTCTCCTCATGCCTTCTCAGTTTTCTCGAAATGTAAGAAATCACTCATCCGTCTTGCATCAAGACTCCGCCTAACCCTTCCTTGGATGCGTCAGTGAATACCAAGAAGTCTGTGTCCATGTCAGGGACCTTTAGTATCGGAACTGTTTTCAAAAACTCTTTAAGCCTCCTAAATGTTTCCGCACATTTCTCTGTTCAAACAAACTTCTTTTTTTTCTTCTGCAATTCCGTGATCGGATTTTCTATCTTTGAAAATCCCTCGAAAAACCATCAGTAGTATCCTGCTAAACCCATAAAACTACGCACTTCTGTGAGATTAGTCGGCACAGGCCATTCCATAATAGCCTCAACCTTGGCTAGATCCATGGCGATACCATCGCCGTACATGACATGCCCTAAGTAGTGAATCCTCGATTCATAAAAAGAGCATTTGGACAACTTCCCATATAATTTGTGCTCTCGCAAACACTGTAGTACCAAGCGCAAGTGCTCGTCATGCTCCTCCGTCGTCCGAGAGTAGAGAAAAATATCTTCAATGAATACTTGGACGAACTTGTCCAAGTACTCGTGGAACACCTCATTCATCAAACTCATGAATACCCCTAGGGCATTTGTCAATCCAAACGGTAAAACAGTAAAATCGTAATGTCCAAATCTTGTCTTAAAAGAGGTCTTAGGGACGTCATCCTCCTTGATCCGTAACTGGTGATACCCTGATCGCAAATCGATCTTGGAGAACACCGTCGCACCCTTCATTTGATCGAATAGATCATCAATTCTTGGTAAGGGATATTGATTCTTGATCGTAGCCTTGTTTAGTTGACGGTAGTCAATGAAAATCCTCCACGATCCGTCCTTCTTCCGAATGAAAATAACTGGTGTACCACATGATGAAACACTAGGGTGTATCAGTCCCAAGTCTAACAACTCCTTCAGTTGCATTTTCAGCTCTTGCAACTCCAGGGTCGACATCCGATAAGGCGTTCTCGCTATTGGTTCAGTCCCCAGTTTCAGGTCTATAGTAAACTCCAATTCTCTTTCTGGCGGCATCCCAGGTAATCTCCACTGGAAACACATCGGCAAACTCCTTCACCACCGGAAGGTGTTCTAGACCTTCTGCTACTCCCTTTTCGTTTAGCGCGAGGATTGCATAAGCTTGCACCCCTTGCGCATACTCTTCCATAATTGTAAGGAAGAGACAAACCTCAGGGAAACTCCCTGGTTCCATCCTACAATCACACATCTCTGTCCTTCATCATCAACCAAGCTCAAGCGTGTCATCTTACAGTTGAGTATCACCCCATGCGATTCCAACCAATCCATACCAATCACGATGTCATAAGATCCTAAGATCGTGATGTACAAGTTGACCCTAGTGACAAACTCTCCCAGGTTAAGGGAACAACTCGTAACCTTTTCTCCATCCTTCTGTTTGGCTTTTGAAGCCCTCTCTATGAAGCTAAACTCGTCATGAATGACTGCCTTCTGGATGACATCGTGCAAGGTTTGAGGCATCAAAACATTTAAACCTTTGTACACAGGCTGCCATTAAGGCCCAACACGATCCTGATGACCTTAAGCTTCTCAAAATTAAAGTGCGGAGCATACCAGAGTAGTGCCATAAAACGTGCCTCGTACTCGAGCACCGCACAACGTCCCTGCCGTAAAGCGTTGAATTCATTGAGCTGATGCTCAATGAATTCCTCTGGAAGATACCTCTCTCGGAACCGTTCCTCGAATAGTTCCCATGACACGTCTTCAACGGCCATGTGCAGCTGCGGTAGAAGCATCTGCCACCATAGAAGAGCGCTCCCCATCAGTTGAAGGACCGCCATGCAGACCTTCATGTTGGAGGTATAATTGCGAAGTGCGAAGCACATCGCCATATTCTCCAACCATGCCTCGGCGGCTGCGTCGTCCGGGGCACCAAAGAACTTGGGAAATTTTACCTTCTCGAGTTCACGGTGAAAGCTACCGGTAACGGCCGGTGCGTGCGACGGAACCTCAGGGGGTGCCGGCGCCCTAGCCCCGTCTCGGTCCAAACGGCTGATCAGAGCTTCGGACATGCGCTGAAAGGATATCATCATCCCAATAACATCACCAACTGCTATTTTTTCCTGTTTGAGAACCTGCTCGCCTCCCTGGGGGTTAGACCCCTCAGGCGTGGATGCTGCTGGAGGCGTCTCGCCTCCTCCCCTAGAACCTCGTCGTCTGCCTCCGCGGAGTCCTCTAACCATGATTACCTTCACGCACACAATCAACTCGATCAACAACAGTACAATAAAACCAACTCATGTCAACGAAAGTCGTAGCAAACCCCAAGTCGTGGGTCGAACCAGCTCTGATACCATATGTAACGACCCCCTCGTTACGGCGACCCAACTCTAGTAACTAGTGCAATTTTTTTTTTTTTTTTTGTGTTTGTGTTTAAAGAGTGCGTGCGCACGTGTACAAGGGAAACAATCAACGCGTTCAACTTTGCGTCGCCATCCGACAACGATTAAGACGCAACCAAGATGAACATAAAAAGACGACAAGGACACGCGACAAGTAATTTCATGCATAAATGACGAACGCATGACGAAGTAGAACTGACTACCTGCCCATCCTACCCTGCAAAAGTTAGGACCTCCAAGCCACCTAAGCAATGCTCAAGCCCAGGTTCCCATCGAAATTAACCATTTAAGGTCTCAGGGCTGGCGACTGTTCTGAGGATTATGGAGGTGTCTACTTCCCGCCTGACACAAGCAGACCCAGCATTTAAATGCCTCAACCAAGTACATCAATAATTAACTGAGCGACCGCAACCTCTATGGAAGGCACAAGGAAGAAGGATGTAGACGTCGACCCGCCAAGTTTGGCATTAAGAAAAGGAACAAGAACCCTCATCTACTAAGTCATACTACTCTATGGTACTTAATTCAAGGAACCTCAGATTTTATAATCATCCATAACTAAAGATTCAATAGTGCTATGATAAGACCACGATGCCATGGTATATCGTGTGATATCCCCACTACCATTACATTTTACTTTAAATGGACAAACATCGCCCTTACATACTGCAACGATATATTGCATTGACATTACTCCTTAAACATTACCATGACAAATAAAATACAGTAAGGCACCAGGGCCAAGACACAATGTTACTATAACTTGACAACTAGATAGCCATCATCATTACCGTTATAAGTTATCTAACCCTAACAACACCTTTTTAATTCTCATAAGAACATCACTCTTACATAGTTCAGGACAATATAATAAAATTCATTACCCCCATAAATTGCAACCACTACCTAAAACCCGAGGAGTTTCCTTCTTAAATGAATAAATAAGCAAATCCCTCTTAATTGAAGATATAAAGAAACCCCTACTTCAACTGAATGTATAATGCAATTCTTGCAATATTGAATACATAATAACGCAATTGCATGGTGAGAATAATAACATCGATGGGGTTACACACTTGAATAAAGCAATTGCTAAATAACATGAATAAACAAAGAATGAAGCATAAGGCAATTGCATAATAACATTTGTTTTTGTATAAAGCAATTCTTCATCCCATAGTAACCATCATGATAAGTCATTATCATTAGAAGAATACTACAATGCCTTAATATAATAATCAAGCTTAACCATTCCTAGCAAACGATAATGGTAAAAATAAAGCCCTAATATAGCAATCAACTTAACCATTCCTAAAATCACTCTGAGTTAATAACATTGCAATCATATGGATCTAGATTCTTAATCATAACAAGAATACGCATTTATTATTAAACACAAGGGAACTTTATTAAATAATTTAATAATCATTGTGAACCGAACATTCTGAATAATCCTTCAATTTAATAAGCGCTATAATAAATATTGCCTAATTAATAATCATTAAAACTTAACGTTCTATGCAATCATTAGAGACTTTATCGTTCAATCAATTGATATAACCTTGCGTTATAAATAATCATTCATTTAGTAAACATTGTAATCGTTATTGTCTAATTTACTAATCATTATAACTTAAAATAATTTATCATTATAAAAAAAGACAATTTAACATTCCCTTGGAGCAGTACACATCCCAATGGATGTTCATCGTTACAGATCTAGAAAACTGTATATGAGTAATATCAGGGTCACTGGAATTGAAGAGGATGAGGTCAAATAAATGTTATAGGGTTGTTTAAACCTAACAGACCTGGCCAACGAATCAATGCCAAGGCACTATCATAAATGTTGTCAATATAAGTTAAATTCTGCCTGCCATACCTATTCTGTCAATACTAAATTCTGTCAGACACTCATTCTGGATTCGATGTCATACAAGAAGTCATATTACCGAAAAACCTCCCTAAAACAAGATTAACTCTGCATTTAATTTAATGATGGCCCTCCCGTTTTTAAATAAAACAGGGCACCGCAACACTTGTACAGAAATAAAATTAATCTATGATAAATCAACTTCTAGATAATTAACTTTTAATAAACAAGACACTCATTCGGATAAATAAAACTGGTGTGTGAGTCTTAAAATGAATCAACAACAAACATCCACTCTTTGAATTGGTATAAAATTTGCTTCCAATGACAGACATTTAATGAATGAAACATTTAATGATTTAAAACACCAACCTTCCTTTAATGTTTAAACTGTTGGGTGGTTCAAAAACAACAACAGGAACTTCCACAAGGAAAGAAAAGAATAATAAAAGACCGTCCATCCTTTAATGTTTAAAACTGTTGGGCGATTCAAAACAGCAACAGGAACATCCCTAACCCTAATCTCAAAAATCATTCCCTACAAGATATCCGTAAGGCAATTTGAAATTAGGGTTGTAACCTACGTAAGACAGGGATCAAACATTAGCGCTACCACTGATATTATATCACAAATATTAGCGTTACCACAAATATTAAATTGTGAATATTACCCCTAGAATTAGCGTGACCACGAATATTATATCGTAAATACTTCCACTGATATCCTGTCATAAACTTACTTCTTTACAGTTTAATTCCTGAACGTAACCTCGTAAGGACATTCCCTTGTACCAACCATGCAAAAGGCACGATTCAAGGCGATTGACAATAGCGAAAAAGGCATTGTTGTCCAACCCCCAACACTGGCAGAATAGTAAAGGCCATACAAGTGGTCGCTAAGTAGTGGCGCTGGCTAAGGTCTTGTAAATCAAAAATGGATTACAGTCTTCAGGTAATATATACATGTATTTATTTTGAATTCAGGAAAGGAGTTGATGGTCATGGGCCTATTGTCCATCAAATAAAATGAATAATTTCGTTATCATTCTTCGTAAAAACTGGTTGCTACTAAAATATTTTAAATAACCGTAATAGACATTTTGTGATGCACAAAGTAAATACAATGCATACAGGCAGAATATGTTGAACACCATATTAATACAGAATACCATTCCAAGATATATAACGCACCATTAAAGTGTAAAAACTGTGACAGGAGGAGTCATCCAAAGTGTTTAATGGCAACGTCCAATTAAAAAGCAGATTTAATGGCAGAGTCCAATTACAAGGTAAGCTTGCAGTGATTAATATAATCGTGCATTGATATTAAATTTTAATAATATCAAACCCTAAAATATCAATAATAATAATTATGGATTTGACTGTATCCATTAATTTATATTAATTCAAGTGGGTATTCCAGTAATTCTTTATTTCTTGTTTCTTCTACCAGTAACTCTTTATTTCATTGTTGGTTCTACCAGGAGGTCGCCTGCTATCGACGCCCAACTGAATTAAGGAAGCACACAATCATTATAAAATGTATAAACCCGCACAACAATTCTCTAATGGAATGAAACGCCCACAGTCAGGGGGATTCGCCCACAGGCAACATAAAATACCCACGAAAAGGTAAAAACACCAGCACTAATTAAAACACCCCAACAATGTAAAAAAAAACAATGCTTACGGTCCAATGAAAAATTCCATAACATTAAACCATAAAAATTACACAGTCCCCCCCCTTCCTGGCTACCACACATTCTCTATGCGATTTACAGGGTGAAAATTCAGTGCATTATCCATATATTTAACAACGCATCCCTCGCGCACTAGCATGCGTTATAACTACATAAGTGACTGTCATTGAGTAAAATTTTCACAACAATAGATTAAATTCCAAATACCAATCTGGAGGATGCAGCACAAGAAGTAACGCAAGAAATTAAGAATCCCAACCAAGGAATAGTAAAACCCCAATCCAGAACGCATTCAAAAGTAATTTTAGGCAAACAATCGACGGGCAAAAACTCAGTGCAGAATTCATCCATTAAATCATTTTATAGGTCCCCACATAATTTCTAATGCATTATTCTTAATAAATAAACGAGCGTACCTTTTCCCTGGCGCCTGCCTGGAATGAAGTCTGCGCACTCCTTTCCTCTCCACTCGCCGACCGTAAAGAACTCACCGGTACCTCCCAGCCAAACGCTAGGGGTACTCTCCTTCCCCCTTAGCCCCCCTAGCCACAAAGGGGCCACACACAATCCAGACAGTAACCTATCTTCCCATCTCGCCTCCAAGGCGGAGCTACCACTCTATCACAGCTGAGAAAGTCCCCAAATCCCCACAAGCAATCCGTCCAATTCCAATTTTGACAGCATAACCATACCTCATAGCAGATCCCCCTTTTTCTTTCCCCATCCTTTTCTTTTATCCTCTCTTTGACCTAATCCCATTAGGTTTTCCTCAGAAACCCTAAATCATATTTCTTTTATGTTTTCCCCCCTTTTTATTTTTTTATTTTCTTTTTTTATTTCTTTTTAGAAAACTCAATAAGGTAAATGTGCCTAAGCATCTTTTCATTATATATATATTTTTTAAATTCATATATATATATATATATATATATATATATATATATATATATATATATATTTATATATATTTTTCTTTTAAACCCACTTTAGTTAACTAATTAATTTCTTCTTTTCAAATTTACAACCACCTAAATGAATTTATTTCTTAAATCTCTTTATTTTACCCTACACACTTTATGAAGACTCACATTAGCTTAAGCGGGTTTTTTTTGTTCAATTTTATTATTAGCACCTGTATTGTTAATGCTTAGCTACTGGGAAATGAAATTCTAATGTTATTTGAATTGCAGAGCTATTGTGAGCTAGAATCTAATGGCGTTGCTATTAGGAGACGGTTAAGTTTTGATTATTATGTTAGGGCGAAGTAGTAGTACCTTCACTAAAAAGACAAATTATCAAGATTATTGCTGGGAATGAGGAAAGGCCTTATGTATGCAATTAAGTAACGAATTACTTTATGCATTCAATTTACGGAGGAATTGTTTTATGTATTTAATTAAGGAAGGAAACTCCTTGGTTTAGGTGGAGGCTGCAAATCATAGGGGGAATGAATATTTAATGTATAGTCTTGAACTATGTTTTTTTTTTTGACAAAGGGGCTCAAATTTTGAACTGGCGACGCATGGTTAGGGGAATTCTTTAAGGGTTTATTCAGGTGTTGATGACTTAGGGCTATTTAGGCTAACTCCTTCATCCACATTATTGCGACGTGCCCTTCAGGACGCACCACGTGCTCCAAGGGTACCAGTTGCCTTTTGAGTTTCTTTTGTGCAACGTTCCCTTCAGGATGCACCTCATGCTCTAAGGGTACCACTCGCCAACTGAGTTTCTTTTGTGCGATGTAACCTTCAGGATGCACTACGTTCTCCAAGGGTGCCACTCTCCAACTGGTTTTCTTTTGTGCGACGTGCCCTTCAGGATGCACCACCTGCTCCAAGGGTGCCACTCGCCAACTAGACTGATTGGTAGATATCTATAACCCCTGGAGTCAATACTCCACCAGGTGAACTTGTGGGAGACTAAGGGTTCTAAGGAATAAGGCCCCCGCCTTATTGTGTGCCCCTTAGAATCATCGTGAGCAACTGTCGCAGTCTGCCCTCACGGCATCGTGGATCCTCTCGAACTAGGTAATCGTTAACCTACAGTTTGGGCCACAAAGGTTGTGCTAGCAGGTGGTTGTAGGGATGTTGTCCACCCCTCTCCCTCAACCTCTCTGCAAATCGTGTGTGGCCCCTTTACTCCATATGTGAGTCTGGTCAGCAAGCTATCATTAGCCTACATCATCAACAATCAGGTCAGAAATGTCAACCTCAAATCATCAAATCAATGACACATCACAGTAAATATATCAACTCAAAAGCACACTCCCTGACTCAGTCCGGAGTCCAAGGGGGTTGTACCGATGCCTCTGCATCCTCAAGGTCTGAAACCCTGCACACTCAATGAAACTGAGTCAGCAGCACCTGTCTACATCAAGGTAGTAAAAACATTTTGTCATCTATCTTAACGCATCATAATGAAGGATAAATGTTTTATCATCATAAAAATCCAGATCACTTGCGAGCAAGTGTCCTCAAAGAATAAGTTTTGTAAGTGCACCAGAGTGGTATGTTACAAGAAATCCAAGTGGGATAATAGGAATGATGAAGCATGTGGAATAATCATAATTTCCATCTCTCCTGATTTAAGGTACCACCTTCAAGATATTGATGACCCCAAAGAAGCTTGGGACACGATTGAATCTATGTTTGGTAAACTCAATATTATTCGAGCACAATAGTTAGAAAATCAAATACTGACCTTGAGTCCAAATGATTTTTCTTGCCTTGGAGACTATCTATATAGGTTTAAAACTCTCAGAATTTTGTGTGAAGAATGTAAGATAAAGATGGAGCAAGAGCGTTTCATCTATCTTATTCTTTCTAAGCTAGGTAGTGCATATTTTGTGTTTGTATCTACCTTTTATGCCATGAGAGAGGCTCTAGGGGAAGAAGCTTATGAAAAACCCACTCTTGATTCCTTTTGTTCTTCTTTGATTCGAGAGGAAGATAAGCTTGTACAATTTGGAATGATCAACACTGTAGGTCCCTCTAACAAAGCCTTAGTTGCCCAACAAAAATATAAACCCAAGTATCCCAAGAAGTAACATCCTTGCTACAACAACAAACAACATAAATGTCCCAAACATGCCCAGACAACTTCATCTCCTACTGGTGACAAAGGAGAAAACTATAAAAGTAAGAATACTAACAGACATTGCAACTTTTGTGATAAATATGGTCATGATGAGTCCAAATGTTTCAAGAAGATGGCAACTTTAGAAGTAGCAATGAAGAAGCACAACATCAATATTGATTCTACTTCTTCTTCTCACAGACATGCACTTTCTACTTCTGGTTTCTCCTTCAATTCAAATTCTACTACTACTTCTTCTTCTGATGAGTGACTTATTGATTCAGGAGCATATTATCATATGGCTAAGGATAAAGCCATATTTTCCACTCTAAATGAATGTAACCCCAAGAAAATATTTGTTGGTGATGATAGATCTCTTAGTGTGGTAGGATCTAGAACAGTTCAAGTAGATAATGGTCATTTCAATGATGTATTATGTGTTCCAAGTATTTATTGTAATATTCTATTAGTCTATCAAATCACTCATTAAGGTGAAGGTAAAACCATCGAGTTTTCACCTCACCAAGTTGTAATCAAGGATCTAAAAGATCCTAAGAATCTTCTTGCAACTGTAATTTCTGATGATATTACTAGGTTGTACAAGTTTGACAAATTTGGGTCATCAAGTTTTTCATCAGTTTTTGTTGCTCATAGCGATGACTCGAGAAAACTTTGGCATGAGCGGTTTGGTCATCTAAACTATCACTCACTGCAACAACTACGTAATCAACAGATGGTGACTGGTCTTCCTCTTGTTTCATGCAGAGATGGTGTTTATGTCGGTTGCGTTCTCGAAAAACATCATCGGGACAGTTTTGACAAACATGCCTCTTGGCATGCCTTGGGTCCTTTGCATCTTGTTCACAATGATTTGTGTAGTCCACTTTCTTCTCCTTCTTTTTCTGGGTGCAAGTATTTCTTAACTTTCATTGATGAATTTTCCAGACATACTTGGGTTTACTTCTTAAAACTCAAGAGTGAAGTTTTTGACAATTTTTTGGCCTACAAGGCCCTTGTAGAAAAGCAATCTGGACATCAAATTCAAAGCTTAAGAACAGATAATGGGGGCGAATATGTGAACAATAATTTTACAAGCTACTACACTACACAGGGAATCCAAATGCAACACATTGTTCCATATACGCCACAACAAAATGGTGTTGCTAAGACAAAGAACCACACATTAAAAGAAATGGCTAATTGTATGATCCAATCTAAAGGATTAAGTGTAAAGTAATGGGCGGAGGACATCAACTGTGAAAATTACATAGTAAATTGAAGTCCCACAAAGGCTCTTAAAAATATAACACCGAAAGATGCTTGGACTAAAATTAAACCAAATGTAAGTCACTTCCATGTATTTGACAATATAGCATGGGCTCAAATTCTTGATGAGAAAAGGAAAGCATTGCAGCCTAAAAGTGAGAAGTGTATATTGGTTGGTTATTATGAATATGTCAAAGGTTACAAACTTATTCAATCACATTGTAATGAAATTATTATTAGAAGAGATGTTAAATTTGATGACAATCTCTTGGCCTGGGAGGCTAATTTGGCGATTGTGCCTTCTTCGTCCTGCGAGCCATCTTCGGCATTTGTGCCTTCTTATGATCTGGTTTCTTCTTCAGATGATGACAGTGAGGATGAAAATCCACCTCTGCCTGCTCACCCTCCTTTAGATGAGTCCTTTGATCTTGAACCAGCACCATCTCTACCACTTACTAGATGGGTCTGTTCAACATGAGAAGCAGTTGGTGATCTTATCGATGATCCTTCAGATCAACGTTGGACACATTCACAGTTCCAGCGAGCCTCTTCTCTTTTGGCTCAAGTTTCAGAAACTCATGATCCAGAGACATTTGCAGAATCTTTAGGTCATCGAGATTGGGAATCAACAATAAATGAAGAGTATCATTCCTTAATGGAAAACGATACTTGGGATCTTGTACCTCTTCCAAAAGGAAGAAAACTTGTTAGATGCAAATGGGTCTATAGAACTAAGTATGCATCAGATGGAAGTGTTGAAAGACACAAGGCTCAATTAGTTTCCAAAGGATTTTCCCAAGTTGAAGGAATTGACTATAATGAAACCTTTTCCCCTATAGAAAAAATGAATTCCATCCTCCTTGTTCTTGCCCTTGCTGCCTCACATAAATGGGAGGTCCATCAGATGGATGTTAAATCTGCCTTCTTGCATGGATATTTGAAAGAATAAATCTACATGGACCAACCTCCTGGCTATGTTCAGAATGACTCTAGCCTTGTTTGTCACCTCAAGAAATCTCTTTATGGTCTCAAGCAAGCTCCCCGAGCTTGGTATGCCAAAATGGATAGCTTTTTTATTTCCAGTGGATTCTCTAGATTTCATTTTGATCCTAATGTCTATACCAAGAAAGTAGGAATCCATCTCATAATCCTTGTCCATTATGTGGATGACCTTATCCTTGCTGGTAGAGACTCAAAACTTTTAAACCATGTGAAAACCAACCTTAAGAAGAAATTTGAAATGACAGACTTAGGCTTTTTGTGCTATTTCCTTGGCCTCCAAGTTTTGCAAACCAATGAAGGAATTTTTCTTTCCCAGTTTAAGTATTCTTATGACCTTCTTCGTTGCTTTCACATGGATGATTGTAAACCAACCCTTACTCCCTTACAGTCTGGAGTCAAGATTTCTTCCACATGTACTTCTCTTGAAGATGATGCCACCCTATACTGTTAGTTAGTTGGTAGCCTTTTATACTTGATTCATACCCATCCTGGTCTTTCCTTTGTTGTTGGTCTTGTTGCCTGATATATGAAAACACCCCATGAAATCCATTGAAAAGAATCTAAAATGATACTTCGCTATGTTCATGGTATAGTTCAATTCGAGATAGATTACAGTTTAGGGGGGACTCCTTGATTGGTTGGTTTCACTAATTCAGATTGGGCCGATGACCCTGATGATCGGAAGTCTACTGCAGGTTATGTTTTTAGCCTTAGTTCAAAACATGTCACTTGGGCTTGTAATAAACAACATGCTATTGCACTTTCTTTAGCAGAAGAAGAATACTGAGCATCGGTAAATGTAATCCAGGAAGCCTTTTGTCTTCAAAAGATCCTTTCAGAGTTTGGATTCCAGCACCAACAATCGACCAGCCTTTAGTGTGACAATGAGAGTGCCATCAAGCTCTCCAAAAACCTAGTTCAACATCAGCGTAGAAAACACATCGAGCTACACATGCACTTCATTAGAAAGATCATTCATGATCAAGTTATTGAAGTGCTATTTTTCCCTACAGAAGATCAAGTTGCAGACATTTTCAAAAAGTCTCTTATAGAAGCAAAGTTTTCCAAACTTCGATCTATGTTAGGAGTTCAGGAAGTTGTCATTGAGGGGGGATAGGCTCTAGTGCCTCCTTCCTTCTCCTATTGTAGCACTATTGTAAATCCTTCAATCCTATCACAAGTTGTTCTTAAGGGGGGATGTTAGGATATTTAGACACTTAGAAGTTAGTAAGATCTACTTAGTATTTTGTGTCATTAGGTAAAAGTGTGTTTTCTAGTGTGTTTCTTTAGTATGCATTAGTATGCATTTGTAGTTAGGAAATCCAATGGTCACAATATGTTCCCGACATAGAGTGATCTGACGGTTCATACTCTCCTTGATATTAATAACCATTTATCCATGGCTTAACACCCAATTGGTCCATGATCTCTATTTAAAGAGAATGGAGGGTAATTTGTCGATGATCAATTGTGAGAAACTCTCTTGTAAAATCTCTCTGTAATCTTTTTTTTTTGCATTAATAAACTGTTACATGTTGTCGTTTTGGTTGGGGTTGTGGATGTTTCCCCATAGGGGTTTGACCACATGAAAAAATCGGTGTGTTGATCTTTGATATGTTTATGTAAGTGGTTACTGAAGGTGTTCGACCTCTGTTGGAATAACTGTGTTGTTGTACATCCTCTAGATCTATCAGTCCATATTAACTTTGGGTCTTCGGGTCTTCAAGATTCAGCAATATCAATTCTCAAACTGAAACCCCACTACAATTTTCCTAGAGCTCACGATATGGTGACAGGTGTCCACTTACATATCGATGGCTCTTAGTTGTTCAGGCTTCATGTGTTTTAACACTTCACCTTTTCTTTCCACTAGATCTCATGACCCGCCGACCCGTACCCTTTTGGACCTAACGGTCCATATTCACTTCGACTCTCCATCTCTTCAAGCTTTGGGAATATCAAGTTTCAAACTTGGTTCCTCCTAAACTCATGATATCTGATGGCTTAGATTCACTTGATTGATTTGATGCCTGAGGTTCCCTTTGGATGATCTCATGGCCCAAGACTGCTTCATAATAAGTTTGGATGATCGAACGAATGAGATTTCACTTCAGCTTTCTGGATCTTTGGGATTCATAAATATCAAGTCTCAAACCTTGATGAGTTCTCTCTCCTATGTGTGAGAGGTGTTAAATATCATGAAACTTGTTCTTATCAGACGGTTTTTGATCCTTTGCGTTGTGATATAATGACCACTATCTCTCCTCCTCCTGATATTTTGATTTCTTCCAACTTAGAAGATTTTCTAAGTCTTCAAATGTATTTACCTTTGAACCTCCTCCGAGTCCATCTCTCGGACCTCGAGTACACTTATGAAAAGTGTTATCCCTCTTGAGCTTGGCCTTCATGAATTTTTTGACTTCAATCACACTCCTTGCGTTTTAGGGTTTTTCAATAACTCAGATCCAAAGGATTTCTCTAAAATACATTCTTCTCTCCCCCCCTAGCATTCTCCTTTTTCTCGATGCATACCTTGCAACAGGTTCTTACGCAAGGTTTGAGTTCTTGTAGACAACTGTGCATGCCTTGAAACAGTCACTTTGCACTCCTTGCAAAGGTAAAGTTTTGTTCTATCTCTTCTGAGCTTCAGAACAGAAACAAATCTCGTCAACGCACTCCTTGCATTTTGTGTGCTGACCTTGGACTGATTCAAAAGAAGAGAAACAATTGAAGCTTATACTAACATTCACAGTTTCATCTACTCGTAACTAAATTCATTCATTCATGAAAACACAATAACTGAGAATTGAAAACAATTTCCACATCATGCATTGGGTCAATTTTCCTATGTTATCTTCATTCAAAACTAAAAGTGGCTACAACTATAATCAAAACAACATCTAAAATTTAGAAATCTCCTACTAACTTGCATCAACCTCATTTGTGCATAAAAAACCTCTATTTATCTCTGAGGGTCCTTGGGGTTCCCCTCGACTACTTGTCTACTCCAAAACCTAACCTAATGGCTACCTTACTTCAATAGCATTCCAGAGAAGGAGTGGAAACTCCCATTTCTCTTGCGATCGTTCAAGCATGCTTCAAAAGATTTCTCAGCGCTAAGTTCAGGCATGCTTTAAAATATTCATTGTGACTGCCAGCGTTGAGATTCCTAAAAGATTCCCAGGCCTCAAGTGATCCTACTCCACGTGCTCTCTAACGATGCTCTTGCATCATAATCCCCTTGAAAAAAATTCATGGACTCATGTCCATCATCTCCTGCACTGAATTTCCATGCTTTTGGATATCAGCTTCATTTTCCCAACTGACATCTTCTATTGGGTGTCCCTTCCACTTGACTAGATATTCAAAATAGGTATTCCTCCTGGTATTTTTTCCAATCCTCTAGTCAATGATCTTCTCCATATGTGGTTTTTTTGCTATAGGCATTTGTTTCTCCCATTGAATCTTCTCTTAATCTTTTGATCCCTCTATGTCTTCTTTCCTGTAAGGATATAGGTTTGAAACGTTGAATATGGGTGATATTCCCACATCATCTGGAAGCTCAATCTCATAGGCGTTTTCACCAAACTTACTTAAGATATGACATGGCCCTATCTTCTTCTTCTTTAATTTGTTATACGTTTCCCTAGGGAACCTTTGTTTCTTGATATGTGCTAGAAATTGATCTTTGACTTCAAATTGAAGCTCTTTGTGATGTTGATCAAGTCTACACTTGTATTGTTGGCTAGAGCTCTACGATTGTCCTCTGATATGGCTATGGAGATTCTGCATTTCTGCAGCAAAATATTCTTCTCTAGCACTTTTGATCTCACTTTGTTGAAAGTCTCTCAACTCAGATACTCCCCTTGGTTGCATTCCCTACAATATTTGGAATGGGTTCTTTCCAGTTCTCCTGTTTGGTGAGTCATTGTATGCAAATTCTCCTTATGATAGAATATGATCCCACTGATTATGATTCTCAATCACTAGACTCCTCTATAAGTTTACCAAACTTGTGTTTACCACCTCAGTCTGCCCATCTGTATGAGAGTGATAAGTTGAGTTGAAGGACAAATCTGTCCCCAATTTCTTCCACAACGTTCGCCAAAAGTGGTCAGCAAATTTAGTGTCACTGTCTGAGACAATGCTTTTGGGTAGTCCATGAAGTCTCACAACTTCCTTGAAAAATAGATTTGCAACATGTGTTCCATCACTGGTCTTCTAGCATGGGATAAAGTGTTCCATCTTTAAAAATCTATCCACCATGTAGGGGCCGAATAGATTTAACATCAAATAATTACATAATTGTAATAGTATTGATTTCAAAAAATTCACAAATTTCTTCTATATTGAGCAAAATAGTAAAATTGATCAAATTCCTTTAATTGATCATATTCGCATATAGATTTAACAATGAATATTAAAATTTTCTAACATAATAAAAATAATTACAAAATTTTAAATACCTGGGTCTGATGCTAATAACCCTCTGTTTGTCCGCTTTCCTTCTTGACCGCTGCTGCACTTTGTAAACACTGCCCAAAACCTAGTTCCACCCTGCAAACTAGGTAACATCCTAGCTCCAGGATATCATATGGATATCCTGGCCCCCGTGCCAAAAACCTCCAGCAAATCGGTGCCTGTACTGATCCAATCCCTCTCCAAAACTCAACTCCTGCCTACAAATCCCCGATCCCCCAAAAATCAATTTCCCCTCTCCCGTAGAATGGTAATCCCTTCGTAAACCTTCTCCACCTCCATATCCTTCCTTCACCGCCTCATGCATTTACTTTCTTACCTACCCCTCATTAATGCCCCTTATCCTTTCCTTTAATATTTTATCCTCTCGTGATTAATATGTTATCCCTTTCCTTGTATGTAACCTTTTAATTTAAATAATATAACTTATTAATCTATTAAATTTAATACTCATGTTATTAAATGTAATAGGTAGTTAATTAATTAATTAATCAAAATTATAACCTTTAATTAATTAATAACTACTTAATTAATATCATTAGATCAATCTTTGTTTAATTA
>ML779646.1:554344-583069 GCA_009831015.1 Picea engelmannii | reverse complement strand
ATTTACACTAGTGTATTAATACCTTTAAATAAATTATAAAAATAAAATTTAATAAAAATAAAAAATAAAAAAAATGAAAATTTAATTATTCAAAAGGTGTATTAATACCTTTAAATAAACTATTAAACTAAACATTAATATAAAGAAATATAATGGTGAGATTTTAATGTGGTTAATATATAATGAGAAACGAGGCATTATCTGGCAGCCTTTAAGGTCAGGCTTCTGGCATGAGGCCCACGTGCTCGACCTCCGGCTCTCAGTACCAAACACCTAAGTTGTTCCTTAACCCTAACGCTGCCTCACTTCTGCCTCTTTCCTCTGCCGTCTCTCGCCTCTTTCCTCTTCTCTTGGCACTGGTGTTGGTAATGCCCACCATCAACGTTGTTGAGCTTCTGGTAAGGGAATGAGATTGACATTGGCAGTGCACCAGAGTTTTCCATTGCTTTTCTCCGTTGCTAAATATCCTCAACAAATATTCAAACGCACTGTGGTAAAGGCGTTAAACCCACACGAGGCATGCTTCTTTCTGGCGGTTAAGAGGTACCCAATCACTGCACTTAGGCATTACAATTACAGCCACGGGAAAGTTGGTGTGGGTGCGATTCCGGCATGGAAGAAGGGTCATGAAGAAGAAAGATATCTGGAGTTTTGCATGCCCCATGGGACGAAGAAGAAACAGAGCACGCATATTTTGATTCCTAGGCTTCGAGCTTCATATCTACGGGGAAATCTCTCCGCCACGCCAAATTCGGCAAATTCAATTGCATTTCGCAGGAATGACACCACTCTTAGATGAAATTTCATTATTTAAGCCTGTTTTTTGCTGCAGTTTGATTCTTCGATGACTCCATGGCGTTCTTTACAACTTACAGGGAACGAAATGGGGAACATACATGCTAAAGAGGAAAAATTTAAGGTTTTTTCGAGTAGTCATATGTTCTCGATGCTTGGCCAGAGAAACAGATACAAGATTTTTGTTCTTTTGACATATCTTGCTTCGATTTGATGCATCCATGGTATTCTTTACAACTTACATGGAACAGAATGAGTGTTTGGCCTGCTCTTGCACATTAAATTTAGGGTTTGATCGATTATTTAAAATCGCTCATGGTTTGATTCCATAAATAAATCAAAGAATTGTGTTTTATTGGTATATAATGGCGGAAGTCGGAGATGAGAGGGCTCAAATTCCACCTCCCAAGGAAGAAATATCAGTGTCTGAGAGGGGGACTCTGCATAAGGAACCTTCATTCTATGAAGAAATAGGGAATTGCCTCTGCCTCTCTCGGCTGTTTAAAGCTTTTCACCGTTTACCTTCAACAAAATTTAAGCTGCACAGGCGTTCCCGTATCAATGTCCACGCTATTGCAATTGAGCAACATTGCGAGGTCGAATATTCTAACGATATTGTCGAGTCACAGCCGAGGAGAAATTGAAAACGAAGAGGAGGTCGTAGAGGAAGACGAAGAAAAAATCCCTCGAGCCCTCCCATCGCGACGGATTATATTTATGTTATATAACATCAAATGCCATTGAAAAAATATGGTCTCTCCAATCTCAATTCATCTATACAATATAAAAAAAAAAAAAATTCAGAAAAATCTCTATAGCATCATCAAGTTGAGCTTCAACTGATGTCCATCAGACTGTTGCAAGGTACATAAATTCTTTGTTGTTTTTTATTTTTTTAAGATTAAATATTAGGGTAATGTGGAATCCAGTGGTCAGGTCTCCGCAGTATAGACGTTTTACTACTCCTGGGTTTGCTTCTTTCAATCTCATTTGAACTTTGTTGTTGCAAAATGTTGAAGAAGAGATTTCAGCACAACACTTTGCCTTTTCTTGTATGCCAAACTGGAAACGAGGGTGAAAACTATCTTCCTGGATTCAAGTGTGTTGTAACAATGAATGGCATAAAATATGATCCATCTCCGGAATTCAAACAAAAAATGGCAGGGAAGATTTTTGGAACTCATGCAGCTGTTGAAGATTTGCTTAATCAAGGGAGCTTCTTACCTCTCTAGTTCGAAGTAATTTTTAGTTCACTCGAATGAAAGTGCCTCTTTTACTTTGTTTCTTATTTCGTTTAACTTTTCTCCCAATGTTGTTGCTGTACCGAAAGTCCCAAAACAAGAATTCTATTTTGTTTCTAGTCTGAAACGATTAAAATTTGTGATCCCTTTTTATTGATAAAATTTAGCATTTCAGGCACATTGTGCTCCAGTGACATCTGACTTGGTAGTAGATGGTTTTCTTTGCCACTTTGCTGAACCCTGGAATTGAATTCTTGTTTATAATATGATTTTCGTTTCTCTATGAGTGTTAAGTGTCCCCTTCCCTGGATGAAAACTTTAAAGCATATGTAAATTCCACAGTCCTTGTTGAATTAGCCACTTGTAATCAGTTCGGTCAAATGGTGAGTATGTGTCCCCAATAAGGCTGGAGCCTTTGTCAATCTAGCGCAGAGTTTGCTCACTGATTCTTGAACTAACCATTGGACCTCATTAGCTTCTTTATGGTAAAATGGGTTGTTCTTGATCAATGATCATTGTCATTGTCAAGGCCTCTTTAGATCTATTAGTGTAGTTTCTTCATTGCATTTCTTTACCACCATCGTGATTCGAAGATTCTAGATGGTGATGTTGTGTGGAATGCACCTAAATTTGTTTATTGGAAAGATTGCTATAATTGTCAATATCTAGAAATGTTAACTAGTGTCTTCTCGGTTGTTTCTAGGTGTGTTGCAGGTGCCATGTTGAAAATACATAATTCTTTGTCTTAGAGTTCTATTTTAAGCATAAACTTTAATATTGCAAATTTTTGGAGGTAGAATCTTCCATGGCATGAACAGAGGAATTTAAGCTGAACTTAAACTGTGAGAATAAACAGCTTAGATAAACTTATAATAGATTAGGCATTCTCTATGATTTGTCAAAATTTTACAACAATTTTTTTTTTTTCATTGTGATGGTGGAAATCCCACCTATGAGGATAATATTACAATGATGCTCACTCCTCAAGCTAGCGGACTACAGAACTGGTTTGCCTGGCCATGTAGCATTCACAACTGGGAACTTGGCCCTTAAGGCCCCAAATTTATATTTACCCTAATACATTTATTTAGGTATTTACAATAACTAATAGGAGTATTTATTTAAATTTATGGGTGGGTAGGTAGGCCCTTGGTTCCAGATTTTGAACCAGGGCTCTGATACCATGTGTAGGGGCTGAATAGATTTAACATCAAATAATTACATAATTGTAATAGTATTGATTTCAAAAAATTCACAAATTTCTTCTATATTGAGCAAAATAGTAAAATTTATCAAATTCCTTTAATTGAGCATATTCGCATATAAATTTAACAACAAATATTAAAATTTTCTAACATAATAAAAACAATTACAAAATTTTAAGTTCCTGGGTCTGATGCTAATAACCCTCCATTTGTCCGCTTGCCTTCTTGACCGCTGCTGCACTTTGTAAACACTGCCCAAAACCTAGTTCCACCCTGCCAACTAGGTAACTTCCTAGCTCCAAGATATCATATGGATATCCTGGCCCCCGTGCCCAAAACCTCCAGCAAACCGGTGCCTGTACTGATCCAATCCCTCTCCAAAACTCAACTCCTTCCTGCAAATCCCAGAGCCCCCAAAAATCAATTTCCCCTCTCCCGTACAATGGTAATCCCTTCGTAAACCTTCTCTGCCTCCATATCCATCCTTCACCGCCTCATGCATTTACTTCCTTACCTACCCCTCGTTAATGCCCCTTATCCTTTCCTTTAATATTTTATCCTCTTGTGATTAATATGTTATCCCTTTCCATGTACGTAACCTTTTAATTTAAATAATATAACTTATTAATATATTAAATTTAATACTCATGTTATTAAATGTAATAGGTAGTTAATTAATTAATTAATTAATCAAAATTATAACCTTTAATTAATTAATAACTACTTAATTAATATCATTAGATCAATATTTGTTAAATTAATACCTTGTTAAGACAATTAATCCCCTAAATAAATTTTTACTTAATAAACCTTAAACATTTATTCAACTAGGGTTGTTACACACCACCACAAATATAGAATTAAATCATCTTTGCATTCTTGGCAGTCCCAAGATAAAATCCATGCTTATTTCATCCCAAGGCCTCTCCGGTATTGGCAATGGTTGATACAATCTAGTGTTTTTTCTTTTTCCTTTTGCATGTTGGCATATTCTACATCCGTTCACAAACTTTATCACTTATGTTCTCATACCTGGCAAATAGTATGAACTACTCAATTGTGCAAATGTTTTATCATGGCCGAAATGTCTAGCCAATCCTCCACTATGTTTTTCCTTCAAAAGGTTATCCCTCATTGAGCATTTTGGTATGCGCAACTGATTTCATTTGAACAACAATCCCTCTTGAATCATATACTATGTTCAATGGCTTATGTCTCCCAGCACGGGATTTGCACATGCTTCATATGCTTCCTTGAAATCTTGGTAATCACAATACATATCCTTAAGGTGTTCAAACCCCAAGGTATTCACCTGAAATTCCTACAGAATCAAACATCTCCTTCTTAATGCATTGACAACTTTGTTAGCATTCCCAGAAATATGTTTTATGACAAAAGTAAAATTCTACATAAACGCAACCCATTGTGCATGCCTCTAATTCATTTTTTCCTATCTGGTTATGAATTGTAAACCCTGGTTATTGTTATACAATACAAATTCCTGTGGGACAAGGTAATGTCTCCATTTCTTCGAGGCTTGAATTATGGCATAAAAATCCTTATCCTATGTGGAGTATTTTCTCTTGGTCTCATTCAAATTCTCACTTAAATAGGCAACAAGTCTATTATCCTGACCCAAAAATCCTCAAATTGCAACTCTACTTGCATCATATCTCACCTGAAATGTCTTTTCAAAATTTGGCAAGAACATAATTGGTCATTCTATTATTTTCTCCTTTAGTATATTGAAGCTCCTCTTTGCCTCCTCTGTCCATTTAAAAGACTTGTGCTTCTTCTTCACTTTATCCATCATTCGTGCAGAAATTCCACTAAAGTCATTGATGAACTTCTTATAGAAACTTTCTAATCCATGGAAGCTCCTTACCTCAAACATACTCTTTGGTGACGACCATTATTTGATTTCTTTCACCTTCTCTGGATCCATATTCAGTTCATTTGAAGAGATCACAAAACCCAATTAAATGAGCTATGTCTTCATAAAAGAGGACTTCTTCATATTTATCAAAAATGTCTCCTATTATAGTCTCCTCATCACTAGTGTCAGGTGCCTTAAATGCTCCTCTTTAGTCCCGCTAAAGATAAATATATCATCCATATATACAACCACAAACTTGCTAATGAAATATTTCAGTATTTCGTTCATCAACCTCGTAAAAGTACTCGAGGAATTTGTTAAGCCAAATGGGATAAAAAGCCACTCATACAAATCTTCATTTGTCTTAAAGGTTGTCTTCCAGTCATCACCTTCTCTCATTCTAATCTGGTGATATCCACTTTTCAAATCTATTTTAGAAAAAAACTTTCCTCCACTTAAACAGTCCATTAAATCATCCATTTTTTGTAGGGGAAATCTATACATGATGGTGATATTGTTAATGTCTCTTGAGTCCGTTCACATTCTCCATCCTCCATCCTTCTTTGGACTCAACATAGTTGGTATTACGCATGGAGTCAAGATATCTCTAACCAAACCCTTGTCTAACAATTCATGGACTTGGTTCTTCACTTCCTCATTATCTCGAGGTGTCAATCTCTATGCTACTTTGTTTGGCAGATTTTCTCCTGGTATCAATTCAATATGGTGGCTGATACTTCTGATGGGTGCCAATGAGTTAGACAACTCATCCACCACTATGTCAGAAAAATTATCCAACAATTCCTGAACTTCTTCAAGAAAATCATCCATCAAAGTACTTGTAAGGATAACTCTGGGTTCCTTCCTTCTCATGAGAAGTATGCTTATGCTGACTTCCTCTTTCGCTTTATTCTCCTCTATTGGTAGCAACATGTATGTTCTACCATTCTTCTCCAAGGTGTATGTATTCTTCCTCCCATCATGGATGACATTCTTGTCAAACTTCCATGGTCATCCGAACAAAATATGGCATACATCCATCGGAATTACATTACATAGAATTTCATCTCTATATCCTCCTATCTTAAATTCAACCAAGCATTGTTTAGTAACCATTACCTAGTGTCCCTTTTGCAACCATGAGACTTTGTATGGCTTCAGATGTGCGGTTGTATCCAGCTCCAATTTCTCCACCATCTCTTTGGATACTAAGTTATCAATGCTCCCACTGTCAATTATCACCTTGCATACTCTGTCTTTAGTCCTACAAGTTGTCCTAAAGAGACTGTTCCTCTACACTAGCTTTTCAACTTCTGCCTCTAGTTTTAAGAGAACCTTTCTCAACATTAGGGATGTTCCATGCTCTTCTCCTTCTTCTTCAACATTCCTTGTATGTTCTCCTTAAATGTGAGCTTCACCTCTTTCTTCTTTATTTTTCTCGGGACATTCCCAAGACATGTGCCCTATCTTTCCATAGGCATATCATCTTATGTATCCTTCTCTACTTCTTCCTCTTCCTCTATAGTAACTTCTTTCACCACCCTCTCTTCCTCAAGGACTTCCTCCTCTTTCTGAATGACTATGTGGTTTCTCAGTCTCGTCCTTAGACTTATGCTCCATGTCATGGGTAAGTCCCTTGCCTTTCTTTGGGGTTGGGCTTTTACCTCTTCCCCGTTGGCATTTTTTTCTAGCCAACTTCTCCTCTTCTTTTAATGAAAACTGATAAGAATCCTCCATTTTCCTTATTGACATCATGCTGAGCTCATCCTGGATTTCATACCTAGGGCCATTTATATATATAGAAAATTTTTCTTCATATTTCTCCCTTTTTCTAGTTCTGATGTTCAACCTGTATAACTCCTTTGTGCACTCCTTAACTGTCATACCCTTCTGTCTTAGGTTCTGCAACTTCCTGAACATATTGATATGATAATATTTGGGCATGAACTTAGCCTTCAACTCCCAATTATTTATCTTATGTTTTCCTTTGCTTCTCCTCTCAACCTATAGTTCATCCCCCCACAATGTTGCATGTCCTTTTAGCCTGGTGACAACATGTTTAACCCTTTTGTCTTCATCGAGATCTTCATAGTTGAAATTTTTTTCCATGGATCTTATCCAATCCAACATATCTTTGGCATCTAAATTTCCTTCATACATTGGGACCTCTATCTTGGCTCTGGCTCCCAATCTAACAACTTCTCTCAAGAAGCATTCTTTGACAACATCCTCTCCTACAACTTCCTTGACTTCTACTTCTTCACTCTCTACATCATTGATGTCTCCAGCATCAGGTGCTCATCTCTTCACTTCCTTGATCGCCTCTAATCTTGCACGAAGCTCTCGCATTTCCCTTTCTACAAACCGATTGGATAAAGGTGGTTCCACTCATCTCCTCGATGGCATTGTGTTGACTGTCTGTCACACACATACTAAAACTTCAAATTCTTTTATCTCTTCTCCTATGCATGTTGTCTATAAGAAAAAATTCTTCTATGATACCACTTGGTGCAGACCCCCTTCTCTCCTAAGGGTTGCGTGACCTCTCGGTAAGGATCTTTTATTCTGGAGTTGAACAACTCTGAAACCTTGCTGGTCTCGTTCTGTATTATAAACAGGCCCTCTTGACTTCCTATGCAGACTTCATGATACCCGTGACCTTCCCTTTAGCGTTATGAGAAATCTCAGAGTTGGAATTAGCACCTTTTCTCTCGTCCCCTCCTCAAATGTGACCTTGGGCGATGACCTAACGCCTACACGTGATTGTGGGCACACTCAAGAGTGGTTTTGTGTCAAACCTCTTTTTTCCCTGCAAATCACCGTGAGCCTCCACATGTCTTTTCCCTAAAACAATGGTCTCGATTGCGGCCCACCCTCAACCTCGGAAAGGTCGAGTAGTTTCTTTCCCCAAAATGTGAGATGAATATCGATATCATGATATTGATGGTGATTTCAAATGGATGACTGAGATTTGTTCCTTGGAATCAACAGTTCGGATATCTCCCTCCAAAATTGACGACTGTGGTCGATTCAAAATTCTAGACTTCAGAATTCTCAAATATCAAACCTTGGTTTCCTTTGTATGTCAATCTTCTAGAGTCGACGATCTGTAGACACCTGTCCACAAAATCAATGGACCTACCTTCACTTTGGGTATTTGAACCTTTAACTCATATCAACGATCCTATGTACCTCCTCTCAATCAACGGTCGAGATGTCCTTCGGGTCTTTAGAATTCAGAGATCTCAATTCTAAAACTTCACCCTTTTCCAAATGGATTTTATCTGAAGGCTGTGATCCACTGATGCATGTCCTCCTAATCTGAAAATCGACGATTACTTCAAGTATTTACCTAGAGTACATGGATTTATGCCATATCTCTCTTAGATCCGATGGCTATGAATATGTTCAGGAATTTACCTAGAGTTCACAGATTCATGCCACGTCTTCTCTAGATCTATTGGTCCAGATTCACTTCGAGTCTTCGGGTCTTCGATATTCGACAATATTAGTTCTCAAACTAAAACCCAACTACAATATTCCTGGAGCTCATGATCCGCTGACAAGTGTCTAGTTACAGATCAATGTCTCTCAACACTTCGACTCTTCGGGCCTCAGGTGTTTCAACACTTCACCTTTCCCTTCCACTAGATCTCATGACCTGTCGACATGTACCCTTCTGGAACTAATGGTCTAGATTCTCTTCATCTCTTCAGCTCTTCACTCTTCAAGAATCTCAAGTTTCAAACTTGCTTCCTCCTGAACTCATGATATTTGACGACTCATATTCACTTGATCGATTTGATTCCTGAGGTTCACTTCGGAAGATCTGACGGCTCAGGTCTCCTTTGAAAGATCAAACGATTGAGATTTCACTTTGGCTTTTCGGTTCTTCGGGCTTTGGAAATATCAATTCTCAAACCTTGATGAGTTTTCACTCTTGTGTGTGCGAGGTATTAAAGCTCATGAACCTTGTTCTGATCGAGAATTGTTGATCCTTTGTACTGTTATCCAATGACCACTGTCACTCCTCCTCCTCAGATTCTGATTTCTTCCAACTTAGAAAATTTTCTAAGTCTTCAAAGGTATTTACCTTTGAACCTCCTCTGAGTCCCTCTCTCGGACCTCGACTACACTTCTGAAAAGTGATACCACTCCTGAGCTTGGCCTTCATGAAGATTTTGACTTCCCGCACACTCCTTGTGTTTCAGGGATTTTCAATAAATCATATTAGAAGGATTTCTTGAAAATAAATTCGTCTCACCCCCCAGGCGTTCTCCTTTTTCTCAATGCACACCTTGCAATAGGTTCTTACACAAGGTTTGAGTTCTTGCGGATGACTGTGCACACCTTCCAACAATCACTTTGCACTCCTTGCAAAGGGAAATTTTTGTGCTATCTCTTTTGAGCTTTGAAACCAAAAAAGATCTCGTTAATGCACTCCTTGCATTATGTGTGCACACCTTTCACCGATTCAATAGAAGAGAAACAATTGAATCTTATAATAACATTCACAGTTTCATCTACTCATAACGAAATTCATTCATTCATGAAAACACAATAAAAGAGAATTGGAAACAATTTCCACACCATGGATTGGGTCAATTTTCCTCTGTTATGTTCATTCAAAACTAAAATTTCCTACAACTATAATCAAAACAACAACTAAAATTCAAAAATCTCCTACTAACTTCCAGCAGCTTCATTTGGGTGTACAAAACCTCTATTTATCTTAGAGGTTCCAAAGGGTTCCTCCCGACTACTTCTACTCCAAAACCTAACCTAACGGCTACCTTAGTTCAGTCACATTCCAGAGAAGAAGTGGAAACTCCCACTTCTCTCGTGATCATTCAAGCACGCTTCAAAATATTGCCTAGTGCTGAGTTCAGGCGTGCTTCAAAATATTCGTCGTGACTGCCAGCATTGAGATTCTGAAACGATTCTAAGGAACTGAGTGGTCCTACTCCGTGTGCTCACTAATGATTCTCTGACATCAAATGGTCTGTGTGATTTCATTACTATGGGACTCTGAGTATTGTGTCTTACCTTGTCCTTCCACTCTACTTGATCGAAAGGTCAAGAATTTTCTTGAAGTTCCTCCTTGATCCAATGATTATTGTGATTTAGGGGCTTTGACACTTTGGAATATTACAAATCTAAAGTCATTCAACACCTCAGAGTTATACCTACTAAATGTTTTATGCCATCCTTTTGCTCCTTGATCTAATGGTTGAGAAACGTTCTGAAGGGATCTTAGATAGACGGTATGCGTGATTTATTTAATCCACTAATCCAGGATATTGTGGCTTACTTTGTCCTTCCACTATACTCGATTAGAAGGTCGATAATTCACCTGAAATGCCTCCTTGATCCAACATTTGTTGGTATTTTGGGGCTTCGATAGTCTGGGAATCCAGAAATTTGTTTCCTACCTTGTCCTGATCTGTGTTCACCTCATTGTAAGTTTTAATTTAAATCATTGTAAGACTGGACATTTATATGTATTTATATATGTATACACACACACACACACATCATATTCCCCTATATTCATTCCCTATTTACCGGATGTCACATATGTATAACATATACCTAAGGGTCCTAGAATATTTCTTTTACTAGAGCATGGATTTCTTATATTGAAGACTTCAGAAAATTTTCCATATTTCTCATCATTATCGATTGTCCCCAAATATCATACATACATGTGTGGACTAATTTATTATTTGTTTGCTACGGTGCCACTCATGTAGGTTAATATTCTAGAACACGTAATTCCAGACAACTCTAGTACATTAAATAAATTGTTGAAATAAGTGATTTATAATTCTGAAATTAATCACTTATGTATTGATCTGACTATGTAGCCAAGCTAGAAATATATATGATATAACATACATATCTGTAACGATAATATAGGAACAACTATAAGGACATATATCCAAGTGAATAGGGTTATCTTGTTTTTGTGGAATTTTGGTAGCTTAATACCACAAAATTCTGTTATATACAATTTAACTCGTCATTGTATTTTTCTGTAGTTTTACAAGAATTTTCCCATGATCTACTTTAGATGCTCATTTTCACTCAACAAAACTAAGTTTATGCCTTTCTATAGGACTAAAAATATATTCATTTCATCCTTTAATGCATATATTTCAAGATACTTCCATGGTTTTAAGATATTTAGGGACTATACTATAGTTGCACAAAACTTTTCAGAGTCTAAATTTCATGGATTTATACAGAGTGTGTTCTAATTCCCTCTCTAATGATTTATAAATAATATGCATAATTTTGTATTTATGAGATTCATGAGTAATGGAAGTAACTATTTTAACTTTTGTAGTATACATCCATCTATATAAATCTGATTCTGTAGCTAACATATAATTCAATAGTCCAACATGATTAAGAGCTGGTTAAATAAAACACATGTCTGTAATAGTCAAGCTAGAAACAAATGGAACAACCATGTTATAACCAACCATAGATGCAAAACATACAAGATTACTTGTTTTGATCATCCCCGAGCCTGACCATGACTCCATAAGAGAAAATTGAGATCCATTGCTTAGCCATAGAACCTATGTAAACTTCAGAAAATAATCATTTGCCTAACACAAAAGTTCTCACTAAACAAATATTTTTCTCCACAAAATACTAAGTAATGTGCTTCCTCCCACATATTTTTTATTTATCCTTCTTCTTTTCTTAGGAATTTTCTTCTATCCATTTCCCTCGGAAATTCACATATTTACAAATCCTTTAGTTTTAGCAGTTGTAATTAACATAACTCCACTTTTGACACTTGTAAAATTTTTTTTTGAGTTAACTCAAACACGTTCTCCACTCATGGAGTCATATGAAGTTATTTTTAACTTGGTTGTTCCACTTGTTTCCAACATTAAATATATATAAAAAAAATTGTCTCATGCATTTTTCCATCAAAGAGGATAGTTGGGAAGTCAAACACTTTCTCAACAGTCACAAATATAGTCATTACATGTCTTAATAATATCAAATATAAATTTCGATAAATGGTAATATATTTTTCAAAGAAATAAGATTAAAACAAAAAAAATTAATTCTTGAGGATGTCACATCCTCTCCCCTTTAAGTATAACATTGTACTCAGTGTTAGTCTTCCCTTAATTCATCACTCGGAACATAGTTGGATACGATTTCATTATTTCATCTTCCATCTCCCATGTATCCTCCTCAGGGATAAAGTGCTTCCATTACACTTTTACCTGGGTGATGGATCTGTTCAGAAGTATTGTTTCTTTCCTATCCATAATGCATAGGGGTTATACTTGGAACTGACCTTCTAGTTCCACCTACACCATGTTCCAATCAATGATGTGATTAGGATAATGAATATATCTTTTTAATAATGAAACATGAAAAACATTATGAACTTTTAAATTTGCAAGGAGTGTTATTTGGTACGCCATTGGTACGATTCTAGTTAAGAATTCAAATGGACCACAAAACATAAGTGCTAACTTGGAACAATTTCCTAGTTTTAATGAGCTTATTCTTTCTTTGACTTTAAGGTACACATGTTATCCAAAGTTAAATTCTCGGTGTCTTGTTTTTTGATCGACATATCTTTTTTGTCGATCTTCCATAACCTTTAAATTATGTTTCACCATTTTGACCATTTGTTCCATTTATTGGAACATTTCTGGTCCAACCATTATTCTGTCAACTATATTACCCCAACTGATCGGATTTGTGCATTTCCTGCCATATAAAACTTTGAAGGGACTCATTTTTTCTAATGGTTGATCATCATTATTGTATGTAAATTATACTTAGTGTATATAATCTTCCCACTTAGTTGGTTTGGTTATTACATACATTCGTAACATATATTTAATATTCTGATTTGTACATTCTATTTTTCCATCTATTTGCAGATGATAAACTGTACTGAAATTCAACTTAGATTCCAGACCTTCAAACAATTCTTTCCAAAAACTTGAGGTACATTTAACATCAATATCTAAAATCACCATTTTGGGAATCCCATGTAGTTTAAATATCTCTTTCATAAAAAAATTAGCTATATTAATTTTTTTGTAAGTAGATTTCATAGGTATGATGTGTGGAGACTTACTCAATTTATCAATTACTACCATGATTGAATTGTTTTCTATTTGAGTCTTAGGCAAACCTGTATTGAATTCCATTGAAATAATTTCCCATTTCCATTACAGTATAGGTAGAGGTTGTAATAGACTTGTTGGATGTTGATGTTCAACTTTTACCTGTTGACAATCTAATCATTTAGATAGATATTTAATTGTCTTAAACTTCATATTAGGATAATAAAACTGTTTTCTTAGGGATGTTATCATTTTTTGATATCCTGGATGAACAAAATAGGGATTTTTATGCAACTCATTGAGGATTATCAACTTCTAATCGACATAATTTGGTATATAAAATATTTTGTTGAACCTTAATAGTCCATTCTTATTGATATTGAAATATATTTTATTCAAATTCCCTTCATTTTTCTGCAATTGATATATTTCTTTTATGCATCCTGGATCAATTTGACTTGCAAATTTATTTTTTTCCCCAATATCACTTTCTGTTTTGCGGATAATGACTTTATATAATTCATTAGTCCTTCGACTTTGTGAATCTACTACCTTATTCTCTTTTCCTTTCATGTGTTGCGCCTCTAAATAGAACTCACTTAGAAATGATAACCACCTTTCTTGTCCTACATTGAGATATTGTTGACTAAATAGGTGTTTGACACCGATGTTATCAGTTAGTAATAGAAATTTTCTTCCCTCTAAATAATTCCACCACTTTTTTAATGCATGAATTACCATTGATAATTCCAGATCATGAGTTACGTAGTTTCTTTGATGTTCTTTTAATTTGCAAGTTTAGTAACAAATTGTGTGTCTGTCTTGTGACAACACTCCACCTAATCCTTATTTACTCGCATCTACACACATTGTAAAATATTTATAAGTTTCAACCACTTTAAGGATTGGTGTTGTAGTTAGTAACCCATTTAATTTATCAAAACTATCCTGGCATTTTTTAGACCAAATAAATTTTGTTCCCTTTTTCTGCAAAGATGTAATAAGATAGATGATCTTGGAAAATCTGTTGATAAACCTTCAGTAATAATCAGTGATTCCCATGAATGATCATATGTTTTCTATGTCCTTAGGTATAGTCCATTCCATAACTTCCTTAATCTTTTTAGGGTCTACTACAATACTATCTTTTGATATCACATGTCCCCTACTAGATACTATATATTTCTTTGATAGAAATCACATTTATCAAAATTATCATATAATTTATGGTCTCTTAGAGACTGTAATACTATTTTCAAGTGTTTTTAAATTTCCTATTTAGACTTTGAATAGATTAATATATCATCAAGAAATATTAGTACAAATTTATCCAAGTATTGGATGAATATATTGTTTATCGTACACATAAAAGTTGTTGGTGCATTAGTAAGTCTAAGTGGGATTACTACAAATTCTTAATGTCCATAATGTGTCCTAAAAGTTATTTTATTTATTTCTTCATCTTTGATTATGATTTGATGATAACTAGATCTTAAATCTAGCTTAGAAAATATTTTCTCTTGTCCAACCTGATCAAATAAATCATTAATCTCGAGTAGAGGGTACTTGTTTTTAATCGCCATTTTATTTAATTCACAATATTCAATACATAATCTTAGTGTTCCATTTTTTGTTTTGACAAATAATACTGGTGCTCCCCATGGAGAGACACTTGGTTTGATGTATCCTTTATCTAATAGTTCATGTAATTGAATTTTTAATTATGTTAACTTAGGGACACTCATCGTGTAAGGTGCCTTTGAAACCAGTGCATATCAATGTAGTAGATCAATAGAGAAATATGTTTCTCTCCTTGGCGGTAATTTTGGTATTTCTTCCACAAATACATCCTCAAATCCTCAAAGAGACGAAAATTCTTCTAAAATTTGATTGCTTTATTTCTCTAGCAGATTTTTCACTTGGACAACATATATTTTTCATCCTTTACCAATGCACTTTTTGAATTGCATTGTTTATGTTTGTCTAACAAAAACTTTTTTACTAATTCCTTGCACTATTATTGATATTTCGTTTTCATCTTTGTATACAAAAGATTTTTCATAACAATTCAATATAACTTTATGCTTTTATAACAATTCCATTCCCATAAGTATGTCATATGATCCCAAAGGTAGTACATTCAAGTTTATTTTTGTAACATCCCGCTCTTGTGCCCACTGAGAAAACTTATTCTTAGAGGACGCTTGCTTGAAAGTGATCCAGATTATTATACTATTGGTCGTTTAATTATGATTATGAGATATTATGGATATGATGATATGTTATTTTGTTTCTCTTTACATAGACAGGTGCTATTGAATAGGTTCTCCTGGGTTTGTAGGACTTTGGACATTGAGGATGCAAAGGCATCAATGAAACTCCTTGGACTCTGGATCGAGTCAGGGAGTGGACTATTGGGGTTTGATTTTTTTATATAACATATGCACATATGATTAGATGTTATGATGATTGATTATTACTGCTAACACAATTCGTTGATGATGCAGGCTGAGGATGGCTTGCCGACCAGACTCACATGTGGAGTAAAGGGGTCATGCACAACAACCATATACTTTGAGGGAGAGGTGTGGGAGAAACCCTTCCACAACCTACTAGCACTCCCCCCATGGATTGAACTATAGGTTAATGATTACCTAGTTCAAGAAGAGCCACAAT
Organism: Picea engelmannii; assembly: GCA_009831015.1. Taxonomy (NCBI): domain Eukaryota; kingdom Viridiplantae; phylum Streptophyta; class Pinopsida; order Pinales; family Pinaceae; genus Picea; species Picea engelmannii. The sequence continues at coordinate 567,162 of ML779646.1, read as the reverse complement.
GTCATGAGGGTAACTGCGACAGTTGCTTGTGATGACTCTAAGGGGCGTGTAATAAGTTAGAGGCCTTATTCTTTAGAGGCCTTTAGTCTCCCAATGAATGATGTGCCAAGTAAGATTTAAAAACATTTTTCCCTAATAAAAATGTCTCCCAGCCTAGTGAAATTACAACCTAGGTCTAATTCGAACATGTGGTAAAAAAAAATAATAATAAATGAACATACAACAAGAAGGGGGGTAAGAAATTCAAATTTATTTATTAAGGTCAAGATTTTAATGGATGATTAAAATTTAAAAAAAAGGGGGGAAATGTTTGTTTTTATCTATTTTTGCCTATTTAATTTTAGTAAAAAAAACCAAAAAAGAGGGTAAATGGTTGTTTCATCTACACTTGCTAAATAAATTTTTAATTAAAGAAGAAAAAGGGTAAATGGTTGTTTTATCTACACTTTCCAAATTGATTTTAGTTAAAAAGGAAAAAGAGGGAAACTTAAAAGAAATAGGAAACTTAAAGAAAAAGGGGGAAACCTAAAGAAAAGGGGAAACATAAAGAAAAAGATAAATGTCTAACCTAGTAAGGAATCTTGCCTTGGGAACTTGCTATTTTTGAACTCAACAAAGAATTAAGTAAGATGTAAGTCATTTAAGATTTGTAAGGGAATATTGGGACACCAAGGAGAATTTTTAGGAATGCTTTTAGGTGGGTGAGGGAGTAGGAATAATTAAACAATTAATAAAATTAATTTTCTAGTGCAAGTAGGAGATGGATGACATGTGTACGGGGGAGTTTTTTTCTAATTAAATTAATGAAAAAGAAATTTAATGGAAATTTGGGAAATAAATTACTTAAAAACTCTATAAAAACGATGGAGGAGGAGGAGGATGGATCTAATCTTTATGTGTAACATTACGCTGCTGAATTTTTTGTCTTGACTGAACTTCTCTTGTGGGAGTTGGGATACCCAACTCAGGTAACGAGTGGTAGCTCGACCTTGCGAGGTGAGCTACGTGCTAGCGGTTCACTGATATTGTCTGTGTGACCGCTTTGTGGCTTGGGGGGATTAGGGAATAAGAGTACCCTTAACACTAGATGGGAGGTATCGGTGAGGTCACATCGGTCGACAAGCAGGAGCTGGACAAAGCACATGCGCGGGAAAACGACTCAGAGCTTTCGCATTTGGCTATGATACACATGTGTGTATTTTTGAATGGTAGTTAATGTTGTTCCTGTGATTTCATTACTGTACTTCTATTGTGTAAAGATATGTTTTACTCGGAATTTTGTAATCAAAGAACTTAAATTCATCCCAGCCTAATGCTCGTTATACCTTGTATTGATTTCTCATGGAGAAACCAACCTCTTATTGCAATGACTTATCTATGTTTGTTTTATCGATTATTACGAAGAAATTTGGGTTTTTATCTTTCGTCCCTTATCCCTTTAGTCATTATTCCATGCCTGAGTAGTCGACCAGGAGTCGAATCGATGGTGATCACTTTGGTGTTTAAATACCTATAGATTCAAATGCCACGTTTTTATGTGCATGGATGATGAGTGAAGGATACATTTTTTTCCCATTTATCTATCCCTTACTTATCTCGTCATTTTCTTTTCTGATTGATCTCTAATCCTTTCCCCTTCCTTGTGAATGAGTATCTCCACCTCCTTGAATGTATTTCTTTTCTTCATTTTTTCTTCAAGGGATTAACTTAGTTTTTTGAGGGATTTCTTGTATACGCCGTTAGATTAACTGAAAGAAGTAAATCGTCTCATAAGTAGTTCTGAATGTATAAGGGTTTCCTAAATATATATTTATAAAGATTTTTTTTGAGTCCATCTATTTCCAGTGTCGTTACTTCTTTGGACTTGTGAAGGGATTATAATTTAGAAATCCATTCGAGTCCTTGCTGCCCCTTTTTTTTAAAGTGGTTATTGCATAAAAGCATTGTCATTCCAATTATTGTTGTGGATGCCTGCTGTTCTTAGATCTTATAGGAAGTGGTGTTGTTCATCTAAATCACCTTGAAACCGATCTCTACATTTTTAATGTCACCTCTGCATTTTTTAATGATCTCGATGCTTGCAATGGTCTTTGTGTTTTATATCACCTCTGCATTTTTTTTAATGATCTCTGTGTTTGCATTGGTCTCTGCATTTTATATCACCTTTGCATTTTTTTTAATGATCTCTACATTTTCCATGGTCTCTGCATTTTATATCACCTCTGCATTTTTTTAATGATATCTGGATTTGCAATGGTCTCTACCTTTTATATCACCTTTGTGTTTTTTTAAATGATCTTTGTATTTGCAATGGTCTCTGTGTTTTATATCACCTCTGTGTTTTTTTAACGATCTTTGTGTTGCAATGGTCTCTATGTTTTATATTACCTCTTCCATCAAGTTGTCTCTGTACTTTAAAAACTTAGAAGAACCAAAAAATTTGATTCATCTCTACTTTAAACAGTCTCATCTTTGCATTTTAGTTATGGATATACTCATCCTCCTTCCCTGAATTTAACTAAGTGATTCCCTTAATTTTATTGATAGCCATTTTGTTGTGAGAAATTTTTATGATGAGCGATTTTGTGACGAGAGATTGTTATATTTGATAGACTACATCTTGACATATCCTTCACACAATGATTTCATCCTTTTTCACATCAATTTCCTCTTTTTTTAATACATGATGTTTTCCCCAATTCACAATGATTTCAGTTTTTACATAGTCAGGGTGCATTCCCCTTGATTACTCAGCGATGTCTACACAACGATTTCCATAAATGATTATTGATTGTTAGCATATCTTGTTGACAATCATTATTAATATATAACATTATTTTGTTAACAACAATATCTCCTTTGCACAATATATAATAAACAACTGCATTTATTGGCTATGATAGCGATCGTGCATACATGGATGGTTGCCAACAATTTCAATAGACACAGTAACCATTTTTAGGATAGCAAATTACATGCCATCGATTTCTATTGATGAACTCCTTTATTGAGACATTGACTATAGTGTTATTCCTTGTCATTCCTTTATATTGCTAACTAGCGAATTATGTGACAATGACTTACACGCTAGCTATATATACGATTAAGTCTTTATTTAGACAGAGAATTATAGTCTTATTCCTTGTCATTCCCTTTACATTGTTAATTATTTTTAGTGGATAGCGATTTAATATCATGGATAGTGTTTTTAAATATTGATGATGGTAATGCTATTACACAACAATAATTATTCATCCAATAATTATGGTTACTTACCCAGTGATATCATTTCAATTATTAGTAGTTTATCAATAGAGTCATCCAGAGACTTGTTAATTTAGACAACAATGTCGAATATTTTATAAGCAATGTAGATCACTTTTAAAATGTTAAGTAGTTCACTTATTTTAATCGACAGTGTATATTTGCTAACAAGCGTATTTTGATTTTGTTAAGTGCCTATAATAGTTCACATTTATGATAACCTTTATGACAATCGTAAGATGATAATAGTTCACTCCTTCGCACTTAGACATCTTTCTCAATAAATAATTGTTTATGGTTTGTTGGCGGAATCGTTTAATAGCTTGCACAATTTAATTTGAGTGATGTCATGTTGTGTCTTGTCGACTTGTTGCTTGGGTGTGTGGGTATAGTCATCTTTCCAGTTAATTCAGTCTCTTAGCACACTGGATTTAGCTTGGGTTAAGGGTCTAGTTATGTTATGTTGCACCATGGTTACTATCACACCTATCACCGGGTGATGCCAAGATTCCTACTGAGGGGATCATCGCGTGCCCTAATGGATACAGGCGAATGATAACCTTTCCGGAGTTTGTGCTTCCTGATTGGCTGTTGATCATTGTATTTTATATTGGCACTTGGTTTTGTGTGCCATAGAGGTTTCCAATTAGTGGTAGTCAAAGAAGTTGTGTTGGGTTAGTTGATATTGTCCTTTATCTTGTAGGTGTTGTCTTTCTTCTGTCATGTGGGTACTCATTTTCATCTGTTTATTAATCACCATAGATTTTTTCCAGTTGCTTGATGTGCTAGTGTCAGAGTCGTTGTTTACTGTTGCCTAATCTGCATGCACTGTGTTCATCATCAAGTTGCATTGTTTAACCGTTGTCGTTGTTTCCATCCTGTCCTACTTAAAATATATATATATATCATTTTGTGTTGCATTTCATGTATTTGTAACAATGGGGTCATTACATATGGTATTAGAGTGGGTTCGACCCACGACTTGGGATCACTATGACTTTCGTTGATTTGATTTTTGATTATAATGTTGCTAATTCATTTCATTTGTATTCATGTAGGTAATCATGGTTAGAGGAAGTCACAGAGGCTGACAACGGGGTGCTAGGGGAGGAGGTGAGATGCCCCCAGTAGCATCCACACCTGAGGGGTGTAACCTCCAGGGAGACGAACAAGTTATCGGGAAGGAACATATAACTTTGGGTGATGTGGTTGGGGTTATGAAGTCCTTTTAGTGAATGAAGTAGGCACTGATCATCCATTCGGATAGAGATGAGGCCAGGGTGCTAGCACCCCCTGAGGGTCCACCATGTGCTCTGGTTGGTACTAGTAGCATTCAACGCGAACTTGAGAAGGTCAAATTTTTCGAGTTCTTTATTGCCCCAGATGGCGCAACCATCGAGGCATGGTTGGAAAATATGGCGATGTTATTTGCACTTTGTGACTATACCTCCAACATGAAGGTACACATGGTGGTCTTTCAACTGAGGGGGAGCATTGTTCTATGGTGGAAGCCAATCTTGCCACAATTGAACATGGTCGTCGAAGATGTTTCATGGGAACTATTCGATGAACGGTTTCGAGAGAGGCACTTGTCCGAGGAATTCATTGAGAGTCAGCGCACTCATTAGCAGATTCCTTATCGAGGACCACTGCAGAAGCAGCAGCGTCAACCGCAGCAGCAACATTTTAAGCCTATTCAACAGAACAGACTAGGATACCAGGCTGGTGGGCCGTCAACTTCTACTTCAGGTACCAGGAGTACTGGACTGAAGAAAGGGTGTTGAACATGTGGAGAGACACATTACTAGTACGACTTCCAAGCGGAGAGGACTAGAGCATATGGATCAGTCGCACACACTACCGTGGGAGATTTGGGAAGGCCCATTGTATTCATGCAGTAGTGAATAAGCATCAAGAAGAGAACCAATCGAATGTGCTAAAGACGTAAGGTACCATCCCTGACTACACCCTTAGTATTTTGATAGATCATGTTGCTACTGAGAGTTTCATTTCTGGTGCAGTGCTAAAAAGGATTAAGGTAAAAGCCATTGAACATGATGATTTTAGCTTCCTATAAATGGATTATGGAGCCAAATAGAAGGTTGTGGTGCAGTGCTAAAATGGATTAAGGTAAAGGCCGTCGAACATGATGATTTAATATTTCTATAAATAGATTCTATAGCCAAATAGAAGGTTGGAGGGAAGGTTATGGGTTGTATCCTTAATGTGGGAGTGTTTGTGACCAGGGAAAACCTGTACGTCATGATCTTAGGATCTTATGATGTCATGATCAATATGGACTCGTTGGAATCACATAAGGTTATACTCAACTATAAGATGAAACAATTGATCTTGGTGGATGATGAGGTACAAAGACGTGTGATTGTAGGTCAGACCCATGGAGTTTCCCTGAGGTTCATCTCTTCCTTGCAGCTATGAAAGAGAATACACAAGGGATGTAAGCTTTATGTGATCCTTGCATTAAATGAAAACGGAGTCAAGGAAGGTCTAGAACACCTTCCGGTGGTGAGAGAGTTTGCAAACATCTTCCTGGAAGAGTTACCTGAGATGCAACATGGGAGGGAATTGGAATTTACCATAGACCTAAAATTGGGGACTGAACTGATAGTGAGAATGCCTTATCATATGTCGACCCTGGAGTTACAAGAGTTGAAAATGTAACTGAAATAGTTGTTGGACTTGGGACTTATACTTCCTAGTGTTTCACAGTGGAGTGCACCTATTATTTTCATACTAAAGAAGGATGCATCATGGATACTCTGCATTGACTACCATCAATTGAACAAGGAAATGATTAAGAATCAATACCCATTACCAAGGATTGATGATCTATTCGATCAGATGAAAGGTGCAACAATGTTTTCAAAGATAGACTTGAGATTAGGGTATCACCAGCTATGGATCAAGGAGGATGACATCCCTAAGACCAATTTTAAGATGAGGTTTGGACATTACAGGTTTACTACTTTACCTTTTGGACTGACAAACGCCCATGGGGTATTTATGATTTTGATGAATAGGGTGTTCCACAAATACTTGGACAAGTTTGTCCAAGTATTCATTGACGATATTTTCATTTACTCTCGAATGATGGAGGAGAATGATGATAACTTGCACTTGGTACTAAAGTGTCTACGAGAGAACAAATTGTATGGGAAATTGTCTAAATGCTTGTTTTATCAATCAAAGATTCACTACTTAGGGTATGTCATCTCCGACGAAGGTATCGTCGTGGATCCAACAAAGGTCAAGACTATTATGGAATCATGTATGCTGACAAATGTCCTGGAAGTGCGTAGCTTCATGGGCTTAGAGGGATATTATTGATGGTTCATCGAGGGATTTTCAAAGATAACAAATCTGATTACGAAATTGCAGAAGAAGAAAAAAAAGTTTTTTTGGACCAAGAAATGCATGGAGGCATTTGGGAGGCTTAAGGAGTTATTGACAACGACATTGATACCGAAGGTCCCTGACATGGACTCAAACTTCTTGGTATGCACTGATGCATCCAAGGAAGGATTAGCTGGAGTCTTGATGCAAGACGATTAAGTTATTTCTTAAATCTCGAGAAAGTTGAGAAGGGATGAGGATAACTATGCAACGCATGATATGGATTTGTTAGCCATTGTTTACTCCTTGATAGTTTGGAGACACTACCTTATAGGATGTAAATTCAAACTAAAAATAGACCACTATGGACTACAACACATATTTACGCAAAGAAACTTGAACGCGTGAGAACGACGTTGGTCAGAATTGCTTAGCGAGTACGATTTCGAGATTACTTACATAAAGGGAACAATGGACAGAGTGGTTTATGCATTGAGTCGGAGACCACGCATATTTTTGATGATTCATCTTCAGATGAATCTACATGAAAATATTCTAACTTTATAGCATGACGATGACTCTTACAAAGAGGTCAAGGATTTTATCGGACATAACACAATGATGGTACCAAGATTTGAAGTATTTACATTTAACGATGATGGATTATTGAGGTTTAAAAATTGAATTTACATACCACTGAACAACAAGTTGAGGAGTTTGAACCTAAATGAGGCTCACAGGGCAATGTACATGGCTCACCCGAGAGTCATGAAGATGAGGGCAGAGCTTAAACCTTTATTCTTCTGAAAAGGAATGAAGGCAGACATAGTCAACTACGTGGCCAGATGTCTATAATGTTAGTAGGTGAAGGTTGACCATAGACATCCAACAATATTACTACAACCAGATGCTATTTTGGCATCGAAATGGGAGGTCATTTTGATGCATTTCATTGTTGAATTCCCATTGACAGCAATGAGACATGACTCGATTTTTGTGGTAGTCAACACTCTAATGAAGAGTCCTCATTTTATTCTTGTACATACGACATATCAGGAACATGACTTATCTAGAGTTTTAATCACTGAGATTGTGAGGCTTCATGGCGTGCCTAACAGGATTATATCTGATCAAGGATCAATGTTTACTAGATGATTTTGGACTAGTTTCCAAGAGGCCTTTTGTTACACATTATTTTGGTCACTTTGATGATGAATTTACAAGCATGTAATAAATCCCTCAAAATCATCTTTTGCCTGAGAAAAGTGGCTACTTTCCTCCTCTGCAAGACTACTTTTTAGAAGGATGTCGCAGGCTACCCATAGTGTACATTGCAGAAATCAAAGATTTGCGCAGGTTACTCTATAGCTGGCCTGCAAGATTTCCACAAGCTCCTATATAGGTAGGGTGCGATGGAGTTTGAAAGACAAAAGAGGAAAGAGGTTCAAGGATTTTCTAGAAGGATAATCTTATCGAATGTGAGGTGGCGTCTATATGGTTACGATCCTACTGACTTCTCTGATCTAGTGGGATCATCCTCATCCCTTTAACCACTTCAGCTTCTCCTATATAATAATGGGATTCTCATGGAAAAGGTTAAGCATAGTTAATAAATGTTGAGGAAAGGATTGATGGAAGAATAGGCTGGAGATTGTGTGAAGAATACTATTTCATTTGATAATTGAGGTTTGCATTCATCCATCAAGCTTTTGAAGATCACCTTCATGCAAACTCCAGAATGAATATATGTGTGTGCTAGAATGAAGGACCACTAAAAGGGAACTTGCGACATCAAAGAATTTCAGTTGTTTCTTCCACTTTTATTCAATATAACATAGTGCAATGTTTCTTTCCCATAAAATTATTCTCATTTCATTACATGACTCTTTGATCACATGTCTAAGTTTTCATTGAATCTATCAAAGTTTCTTTCACTTTGGTTAGTTTGTGTCATTGCAAATTTGGTTTCACAAGAGCACTAGAGAGAAGCAGGAACAACAAAGATATAAGGAAGCGATCTCAAAGGTAAGTCATCAATTCCTTTTTTGACACTTAGATCAATGATTATAACTTAGGGGAAGTGTCATGTCCTATCCTGTTTTCTTCTAGATCCAGGTGGATCTAGGGAGATTAGTTTATGTCTGCATTTACCGATTTATCCATTAACACCTTGGGAACCCAAATTAAATTTAGTACTGCGTATCACCTAGAGACAGATGGTTAAAATGAACGAACAAACCAAATCTTGGAAGAATTGGGAAGAATTCTTTCCACTGGTAGAATTCTCATATAATTTTTTTTATCAAAGCACCATTAAGATGGTGCCTTTCAAAGTTCTTTACGGGTGACCGTGTTAGACGCATTTGAGTTGGGATCATCTTGAGGATAGGCTCCTGGTGGGGCTAGAGGCGAGCCATGAAATGGAAAATAAAATGAAAACAATAAGACAAAGAATCAAGGAAGTGCAGGATCGACAGAAGAGTTATGCCGATGCGCATTGTGTCGACCATAGTTACAAAGTTGGCAATCCATTCTTCTTGCGATTGAAACTGCATAAGAGTTTGATCAAGTTTGGAAAGGGTGCGAAACTCTGTCCTAGTTGTTGGAAATACTAAAACAACTGAGAGGGGGGGGTGAATCAGTTGTATGTGAGCTTAAACAATTTTATACTTATTAAACATTGTTAATCTCTCTTCATGTGGTCATAAACAATATACAACATATGGACAGTAAAAGTAAAGACCATCAGTCACACATAAAGTACACACAGAGACAATTTTTCACGAGGAAACCCATAAAGGGAGAAAACCTCTTCTTCTTCGAAATGATAGGCAGTCTTTTTTAGTTTTGTACATCATTTACAATTGAGCACCAACTCAATGTGAGGCCACTACCTCTATTTACAAGCTGCAACTTGTTTGAGAGCACCAACTCTCTAGTTTCTCTAGCACCCACTAGAAGGAAGCACCAACTCCCTGAATGCTCCAACACGAACTAGATGGAAGCACCAACTTCCTAAATGTTCTAGCACCAACTAGATGGAAGCACCAACTTCCAGTTACACAGGCTCCAACCTATATAACAGAGAACATTTGTTCTCCCTAGCACCACCCTACCACCCTAGTTTCTCTGGCTACAACCAGATGGAAGCTACAACTTCCTGTGTTCAAGATTCCACTTGAACCTCTAAGGACAACATTCCTCTCGAGCACCTCCCAACCTCCCTAGAATATTAAATAATGAATACACAGACAACTTATGTAGATACATCATTTCTTACCATTTTTACTCTGTTCTATAAATCTGATCTTCAACAAATTGTTCTGCAATTCTTCTCTTCCTCAACAGGTCAGCTCTGCATCACATTCTTCTGTCATTCTGTTCTTGTTCTTCTGCTCTGTCTATCATTCTTATTTGTCTCTCTTTTACATTTCATTCCATTCTGTATCTCTATTGAAATTTCATGCTCATCCTCTTCTCCTTTCACCTTTCTTACTGTTTCATGCTTTTTCCATCCAGAACCACCAACCCAATTCAGTCTCGCTCATTTTCTTTTATACATGTTTTCTTGACGATTCCACTTCCCCTTCCAATAGGTAATACAAGGACATCTTTCTTGGCAACTGAAACGCTAACATATTTTTCATTATCAGTCTATTTCTCTTAACAGATTCATAACTGAAGCGTTAATGTGTGAGGAAGAAAAGCGGCGCTCTGATCACTTTCAAACCTTATCCACACTGTTAGATAATCTTTATAATTCTTTCCTTTTTAAATCGGGTTTCAGCACTTTCATATGGTAGCCCTCCTAAGCTTAGCTCCCGGTGAACGTGACCATCACTCCGTGACCAGAACCTTACCATGTCGGGGCTACGGGGTTTGTGATGCCTCAATGCATACACCCGCGTGATTCTCGATCGTCTAAGTCCCGACGCTCCTTTCATACGCTAGCCCTGCTGGCTATAGGCCTTGGCCCATATGACCATCAACACATGAACCTCGATCAAACCTCTCATTGGTGTTTCAACATTTTCGATGTCATCATGCACATGCCTACAGAATTCCTGATCCTCGATTCTCTGATGAAGGAAATCAACAGTCCAGATCTCATTCTTGCTTTAATCGTTGCGATCAATTCACGAAAATCGCATATCACGATTTCAGGGTTTTTGTTGTCGAGTGAATTGGACATTTCAAAGTCCTGATCCCCGATTCTCCGATGAAGAAAATCAACGGTCCATATCTCATGCTTGCTTTTAACGGCTGCGATCAAATTGCGAAATCGCATATCGTGATTTCTTGGTTTTCGTTGTCGAGTGAATTGGACATTTCAAAGTCCCAATCCACGATACTCTTCTGACGTCACACATGGTTTGACACGTGTTAAATACTGCCACGTGTCACTCTGATTCGTGACTTACATGTGCCTGAAGTGTTGAATCTGCCTGACACCTGTCATTACCTGGTTGTGCCACGTGTCCCTAGCTGACGTGGTATGCTGTCGTGAGTTGGATCGATGGTCTAGATCACATGTTGATCAGATGGTTCAGATTTAGTCGGGATTTCTTTCATCGCGATTTTGGGGTTTCTGTTGTAATTGTTCACGGGACTCATGAAACTACGATTCCCGATTCTCCGATGAAGTCTCCTATCAAGCTTCTCCCGGTGGCACCCGATCGCTGCCATGCGTCCTTCCAAATGGACGGTCCTGATTATGTCGGGATATCGAGACTTTAAATGTCCTGGTTCTCACGACCTTGAGAACTCTGATCTCTTGATGGCTTATCTCCCTCACAGCTTCTGCAGATCTGATAGCTGACGGGTATTAGCTTCCGATCTGACGGCTCAGATCCTCTCTCCAACAAGGACTGTAAACTACGGTCCAGATTCATTTTGGATTCAATGGTTATGATTGAACTGTGATCTTGTTACAATCTGTCTGATACAAACCCATCAATGTCAACAACCATTCGCTGTCTGCAAACTTGCCATCAATGACAACGACCATCAATATGCATTCGCTGCTTGTTCAATATTTGCCAACAATCTCCCCCTTTGGCATTGATGGAAACACATGCATTTAGACTCAACTCTCCTATGAATTTGACCATTCAGACTCTCCTCTACATTCGGCCAATCAAGCTCGACTCTATTCCCGAAACATTTCGAACTCGACTCCTTTCTCCCCCTTTGACATCAATGTCAAAGAAGAAACATTATTCCACTGATCTTGTTGCAGAACATACTCCCCCTGTCATCTATAAGCATTTAGGAAATTTACCAGATATTCAATAAGCACTCCCCCTGACCAGGTGCACATATTATACACAAGAGTTTATAACCCCCAACTTTTGACGAAGATATCCAAAAGGAGTTGCTGCTAATGGTTTAGTGAAGATATCAACAATTTGTTCTTTGGAAGGAATATAGTTCAACTGAACAATTATGTTTGTAACTTGTTCTCAGAGAAAATGATACTTGATTGGAATATGCTTAGTCTTGGAATGAAGAACAGGATTCTTGGAGACACTAATGGCACTTGTGTTATCACAATGAATTGGAATAGGATCAGTGTAAGTTACCTTCAAATCTACAAGAGTTTGTATCATCCATAAAATTTGTGTGCATCAAGTAGCAACAACAATGTATTCTGCCTCTGTAGTGGATACTGAAATATATCCTTGCTTCTTACTAAGCCATGCAACTAATGAGTCACCCAAAAAGAATGCTCCTCCACTGGTGCTTTTTCTCTCATCAACACAATTTGCCCAGTCTGCATCTGAATAAGTAGTTAACTGGAAATTCTAATTTCTAGGATACCAAAGTCCATAAGTCATTGTTCCCTTCAAGTATTTAAATATTCTCTTGACAGCTGCCAAATGACTTTGTTTAGGAGCAGACTAAAAATGACCTACCATTCCAACAGCTTGCATTATATCAGGACGAGATGTTGTGATGTACAGAAGGCTGCCTATCATTGAAGGATATGTCCTTTGATCAACATCAGGTGAGATATCTTCTTTTCTCAGCTTGCAACCAACCACCATAGGTGTGTTAACTGTAGAGGAATCTTCCATCTGAAATTTCTTCAATATCTCTTTCAAATATTTTTCTTGAGAAATAAAAATTCCTGCATAGCTTTGTTTTACTTGTAACCCAAGAAAATATGACAGTTCCCCTATCATGGACATTTCAAATTC
>ML779646.1:505219-528092 GCA_009831015.1 Picea engelmannii | reverse complement strand
TTGATTCAGATATGGCAGGTGATAAAGACAGCAGGAGGAGCACCACAGGGTATGTTTTTACTATAGGTGGAACAACAGTAAGTTGTATTTCGAAACTGCAAAAGGTTGTTGCACTTTCAACAATAGAGGCAGAGTATGTTGCTACTACATAGGCTAGTAAAGAGATGATTTGGTTACAAAGGTTTATGGAGGAATTGGGAAAGAAGAAGGAGAACAACAGGTTGTACTATGATAGTCAGAGTTCCATTCACCTTGCAAAGAAGTCATCCTTCCATTCGAAGACTAAGAATATATAGTTGAGGTACCACTTCATATGATCCACCTTGGAAGATGGACAATTGAAGCTGGAAAATATACACACTAGCCAGAATCCTGTAGACATGTTAACAAAGGGAGTAACCAGGGAGAAAATGAGTTATTTCTCAGTTTCAGTTGGTCTTCAAGAATGAAGATGAAAATAAGAAATTTTCTAGGTCGAAGAAGTTTTATATTCCAGCATATACAATAGCGGTGGGCTTGTTGAGATTAGTCTCCAAGTGGGAGATTGTTGGTTTTGTAGCCTGATTATCTTCCTGATTTAGAGGTCCTTGCTTTTAGCCGTGTTTATACCCCATGAAGTATTTACATCCCAGAATTATGTACACTCTTTCACGTGGGGGAGTGTAGAGGGGGGGTACCCCCTCTGTGGGGTCCAGGAAGGGATATCCCCCCGACTGGGGGGTCTGGGTGCAAGCAGGCCCCCAGCAGGGGTTCGAGGGTGAAACCCCTGAAGCAAAAATTGCCTTGTAAAAGTATATTGTAATTTCATTGTAAATCTGGACCGTTCATTATAAGGTCACAGATCTAACGATAGAGATTATGTTAGGGTTTTTTTCCCTAGAAGGAAACCCTCTTTTATGAGGGAAATGTATTGTGGTTATGTAGGTTTGCAAGTATTGTATTTTGAGAGAGGAGATTGTGAGAGAAAGAAGAGGAAGTTACAGCGCGTTTTGCTGTAGGTTGTATCCCTTCATTTTGTTGGATAATAATAAAGAAAGGACCTAGCAATTTCTCTGGTGGATGTAGCCCACACTGGGTGAACCACGTAAATCTGTGTCTCTCTTGTATTGTGTATCTTCTGTGTTTTATTTATGCATTTGTTTTATTTTATTGCTCCACGATCCTGTTTTTCTAACAAAGTGTTCGTATAGGGATAGTTTCTCAACAAATGTTGTTCGTCACATCCCCAACATTTCAAGGTTTCTCTTGGATTTCCATTTGTTTTCTTGAATCTTAGATTAACTCATTTGTTTCCTTGTACTTATGGTCAGTTTTCATAGGATTTATGTTCTTGATGTCCTTTAGGCATGTTTCAAAAAGGTGAAGGCTTGAAACCCTTTTCCCTTTGATTTAGCCTCTCTTTCTTATTTTCTCTCCATAGTTTTACATTTCCAAAACATTTTTTGTATTGATCGTAGTGTATTCATTCAATATTTTTGGGTTATCAAAATTTATTGTGTACTTGTATGACTGAGGTAAAAACTTAGAAACCTTTCAACTTTCACCTTTTCATCTTTTATATAAGAAACACTTATCAACAATTCTAGAAACTTAGTGCTTACATCCTCCATGGACATATGTCCTAATTTTAGTTCATAGAACTTTTTGGTTTTTCTCTCATAATAACTTTCAAATAAGTATTGTTTCTTAAATTAGTTCTTAAAATCTACCCATTCCATATTCTTTTCATTTAGTCCTTTGGCTAGTTTTAAGTATTTCTTCCATATACTGTCGTTACCTTTCAGATTGTAGATAGCCATCCTTACTTTCATATTACTAGAGTAGTTGTAAATATGGAAATATTTCTTTATATCAAGTAACCAAGATTCTACCTCTTCACCGGTTCTGGACTCACCATCAAATGTTGAAGGTTTGATTTTCTTCAACTCTCCATCTAAATGGTCCATCTATTTTCCTTTCCTTACTGTAGATTACCTTTCTCCTATCATATATGTTTTGTTAAAAGGGTTGTTTTATTTTTATGTTCCATGGCTAGAATCCTTTGAGGATGTTTTACAAAATTCGTCATCTGCTTCATTATTTTTTGAGATCTTTTTTGTTTCTATTCTTCGTAACAATACCTCATTTATTTCATTTTGATATTCCTATGCTTTCTTTAGTTTTTTCGTTATCAACCTTGAATATTTGTAATCTCACAATAAGGCTCCTCATCCTTTTCAATACCTAGGTTATTGAACTACTCTCACTACGATGTTTTTTGTTTATAGGAGGTTCATCATTACTAAAACCTTCAGGTCTTCCTCCTCCTCTATTTTTTGCTGACATGGTTACACAAATTTTGACACGGTCTGTTTGTAACAATGAAAATAATTTTGGTTGTTAGAATTTTTTTTTAACATAATATTTTATGGTGCTTCCCTTAGGATTAAGTATTGTAACCAACAACTCTCATACCATATGTAAAATACCCAAAATTACTAAATAAAAAAAAAATGTTTAAGGTAATAAATCTTACTCTTATTGTCATCGTCAACACAAATTTGATAATTTTAAAGAACCTTTTATCAAAAACCTTGACCACGACCATTACTTCGATAAAACTTGATCATGAAGTCCTCTAAGAATAAATTCATCTATTTATATTTATCTTGGAAACTGTCTATATACATAATATTCCGTCCCATTAAATTTTTCTATTTATATAGTATTCCAAATAGTTAAAAATCTGAACCATTGTGTCTTTTGACAATGAACCATTGCACCTCTTATTTTGATTCTAACAATAATACTGATAACAGTTTATTTAACTTAACGACTTCAAATCCCTTTTATTTTATCCCTTCATGTGCAAACAAGACATTTTATAAGCTATGGAATGGTTGTGTTCCAATATTGTCAAATTATTCCATAGATCCTTTAAAGTGTTACATAAATCGAATTCTTCACAAACACTTTCTTCAACCCACTTTTTCCAAATGACTATGGGATCAAAACCATGGGCTTATCAACATAGCTGTTTCTCTCAATACCTTTGTTTATCCTTTATTATTTTACATAGGACCTTATTCAAATGTTTGTAGGATTATTTACTTCTAGAGCCTTTGCACCCCTAATAAAATACTTTACCTTATCATGTGACACGACACTAAAACCAAGTCCTCCAGACTTCAACATTTCGACTATTCTTCCTTTTCAATCTTCCAACTCTCCCAGAGTATGACCTATTGAAGTGGTCATAAAGTGTAGGAAACCAGTGGTTGCTAGTTAACATTCCTTCTTAGTCTATCCTCCCACTTCTTTATTGAATGACCATGAAGGATCTTACATGATCTTGATCTATGCCTCTCAGGATTTTGTTGCTTTTTTCTTCATTGTTTTTTTTCTTTACACCTTTTAGAATACCTAGGTTTTACAGACTGAAGTGCTCATAAAATAATTTTGATTTCTTATTTTATGTTGAAAGTTTCCCCTGATGTTATCCTTCCACTCACTTAAAACAACAACTATGACTTAATCCAGTGTTGAGATGGATAGTTATTATTTATTCTAGGGCTTTAACACTCTGAGACTCTGGGATATTAAAAGTCTAAAGTTATTCAACTCCCCAAAGTTTTACATGCCAAAGTGCTTACGCCATCCTTCCACTTCTTGATATAATCGATGAAAAAAGTTTGAAAGGGTTATTAGATTGTTGATATGCATGATTTCATTACTCTGGGACACGAGATATTGTATCTTACCATATCATTCTACCATCCTTGACCGAAAGGTCGATAATTCTCCCCAAGTTCCTCTTGATCCAAAGGTTGTCGAGATTTTAGGGCTTCGACTCTCTTGAATATTACAACTTTAAAGTCACTCAACTCCCCATAGTTATACTTGTTGAATTTCTTACTCCATCCTTCCATTATTTGATCTAACGATTGATAAAAAATTTGAAGGGATATTATGTCGATGGTCTGTGTGATTTCATTACTTTGGGACTCCAGGGTATTATGGCATACCCTGTCCTTCCACTATGCTCGATCAGAAGGTCAAGAATTCACCCAAATTTCCTCCATGATCTAATGGTTTTTGGGATTTTGGGGCTTGAACACTCTGGGACTACGGAAGTGTTTCGCTTATCTTGTCATGATCCATGTTCATGTCATTTTAAGTTGTTATTTTAATTCATTGAAAGACTAGACGTTTATATATATATATATATATATATATATATATATATATATATATATATATATATATATATATGTCTCTGTGTGTGTATACACATACACCATATTCCCCTTTATTTGTGCTCTATTTACTGGATTTTGCATATGTTTAACATATACCTAATGGTCCTGAATTATTTCTTTTACTAGAGCATGGATTTCTTATATTAAAGATTTAAGAAAATTTTCAATATTTCTAACCATTATAGATTGACACCAAATCTCATATATACATGTGTGTCTTAATTATTGATTTTCTTTCTACGATGCCACTCCTATAGGTTTAGATTCTATAACACAGAATTCTAGACAACTCTAGTACATTAAATTAATTATGGAAATAACTAATTTAGAATTTTGAAATTAATGACTTATGTATTGATCTGATTTTGTAGCCAAACCATAATTATATATGATATAACATACATATATGTAATGATAAGATAGGAACAACAAGAAGGAAATATAGCCAAGTGAACAAGGTTATCTTTTTCTTATAGTATTTCTATAGCTTAATACCAGGAAAGGAAATTGTATATTGTTTAACTCATCATTATATTTTTCTATAGTTTTACAAGAATTTTCCCATTGTCTAGTTTAGATGCTTGTTTTTACTCAACATAACTAAGTTTATGCCTTTTTATAGGACTAACAATATATTAATTTTCTCTTTTAATGCATACATTTTGAGGTACATCCATGACTGTAAGCTATTTAGGGACTATAATAAAGTTGCACAAAAAAATTTAGAGATTAAATTTCATGGATTTATACAGAGTGTAATCCAATTCCATCTCTCATGATTTATCAATAACATGCATAATTTGGTATTTATGAGATTCATGAGTAATGGAAGTAAATATTTTAACTTCCTTAGTATACAATCATCTATATTAATATGATTATGTAGCTAAAATACAATTCAATAGTCCAACATGAGCAAGAGTTGGTTAAATAAAATACATACTGATAATAGTCAAGATGGAAACAAATGGAAGATACACGTTCCACCCAATGACAGATGCATACCAACCAATATTACTTGTCCTTATCACCCCCTATCATGAACATGACTCCATAAGGGAAAATTCAGTTCCACTTCTTAGCCACAAAACCTCTGTACATTTCATAAAATAATCATTTTCCTAACACAAAAGTGCTCACAAAACAAATATATTTCTCCACAACATATTGAGCATCATCTTGCCTCCCACATATGTTGTATTATCTTTTTCCTTTTCCTAGGACTTTTGTTCTATCCATTTCCCTCCTTGAAAATTTGTAACTTTACAAACCCCTGATTTATAGGGGATAGTAGTGAAAAAAATCCACTTCTAACACTTGTAAAAACCATCTTTGAGTTCACTCAAACATGTTCTCCCCTCATGGAATCATAGTCATCTATTTTTAACTTGTCTATTCCACTTGTTTCCAACATTAAATATATGAAAAAATCATGTATCATACATTTTTCCATCCAAGAGGAGAGTTGGCAAGCCAAAGGCTTGCTCAATAGTCACAAATATAGCCATTGCATGTCTTAGTAATATCAAATACGAATTTCCATAAATGAAAATTTAATTTTCAAAGAAATAACATTAAAATAAAATGTTTTAATTCTTGACAGTTTATCTCAAGTAAAATAAAATAAATTAAAAATATCATTTACCTGAAAACTTCTTGTCATCCAATTTTATGATGATATAATGTCAGCTTAAGTCTTTTCTCAAAAAAAAACTTCCTCAACATAAATAACCCAAAATTAAAATTATTTAATTGTTTTTAAATTAAGGAACTTTACACACATGTGGACTAAAGAACTTAAAAATGTGTCTAGAAGGATGAAATTTTAAACATTTTCCTTAAAGATGAATGATGTAAATAGGATATTTCTCATTTTCTCATCAAACTCACGAAATACTGGACAATTACTTTGAATGAAACTTTCATGTAAAGAAATGTCAATTTTTTATTTTTATTTTGTTAATAAGTAGATGTTTCACATAAATAATTTAAAACAAAGTAATCATATTGTTATAATCCTATTAGATTCTTTTGTAACAATAAAACAGAAAAAACATTTTAAATATTGTAATGTAGGATTCATTGTATTTTTAAGAGAAATAGTAAACAAGAACATGAAAAAATGATGATTCATCAAGCCAACATCCAAGCTCATTAAATTGAATGTCAAAATTCTTCGATTAGAAGAGAACAATTTGACACAACTAGAAAAATAAATTATTGGCCTTCATTAGTAGGCTACCTCATTTTGACATGAAATCAATTGAATTAGTGAAGGGATCAATACAAAAATTTGTCATGATAATAATATGCCTTCTTCAAATTATAATGATGTACTAAAATTAAGAAGCGAAATATAGGGACCAAGAACCCCACAGTAAACACTCTCATCACATACCACAAACATAACAATATGAGAGATTCTAGATTTAGAACAAGGTATTCAAATAAATCCGAAGATCATTCGATAAATGTAAGCATTGGTATGTGAATAAATACACTGTGTAGGACATGTTTTTGAAGATACCATGTAGAAATTGGTTATTATTCTAACACATATGTATGCATTTTTCATGTTAAGGAATGTTTTATGATAATAATTATAAGAGAATTTATTCATAGTATCATGTGTAAAAAGTGAAATCGATAAACATATTATACAAAACATGCTTTCATGGGACATGATCCTAGTGTGGTGGAATGGCTTTATTGAACCAGTTCATTCACAAGAATGAAGAGAATAAATTTACAAAAATAGTGGTTGACATGCAAAAATTTGAATATGTTACTCATAGATGGAGGAAAAGTGGCGCAGCTGCACACCCTGCAGGGTCTCTGCGCCTGACCTCCCGGTCAAAAGGATCTTTCTGTCTAAATTCCCTTGAGACGAATCAACTCTTTTGATTCCCCAGGGGAATCACTATTTAAATCCCAATCCACCGGTCCTTCTTCCCACTCAAACAGTCCTTTGCACATGACCATGATCTTCCCCGACTCAATTTCAGGTTTCGGGATTCTTTGATCCCCGATGTAAAGAGTTCTCTATCCTCTTGAATCCCTAATCTCCGATTTACCGATGCAGCTCCTTTTTTCCTTAGCCCCGTCTGGCTACGCTCTAGTCTAGACGACCAACTCTCATAAGACCGCAGTCTTATGTCTTTCGGGAATTCGGGGTTTTAGATATTGAAATGTATGGGACCTCTTGTCCTTAGGATCCTCGATCCTCCAACTCCAGATATGACGTCAATTAGCAACCCCTTTCCACCTTCAACAAGATTAACGGTCATGATCATCTATTAAACCAATGGTTCTAGATCTCCCTCGGGACTTCAGGGTTTCAAATGTCGAAATTCATTTACCCTCGAGACTGTCGATCTCTCGAATCCCGATTCTCCGATATCATGAAATCTGGCCCTTAAATGGCACTTCCCTCCTTATCATAATTTCGGACTTCTTAGTTCCGAAGTGCTCATGTCTCTTGTCCTCAGGATTCGTGATCTGCCGAATTCCGATATGCCGATGGATGACTTTCCTTTCAATAAATTTCCATAATTCTTCAATCGCTACCACGCGTCCCCTCAAGATGGACGGTCTTGATCACCTCTCGTGATTTCGCGACTTCTGATGCTCCAAAAGTATTTCCCTTAGGATTCGCGAAAATTCGAACCCCAATGAGTTGATTTGATTTTTCTATCGGGGCTTTCCATGATAATTTGAATCTTCGCCACGTGTCCCCAATAGATGGATGTCTCTAATACAATCTCATGGTTTTAGGACTTCTGATACCCTGATGACAGAATCCTCTGTCAACTCAAAACCCTGGTAGCTGATATACCGACGGGTCGCTCGATCTCTGCCACGTGTCTCCACAAACGGACGGTCCAGATCGTTCCCAGGACTTTCACCTTGGAAATTCCTGATATTTTGTCTTCGAGACTCCCGATATGCTGATGGCTGAAGCCCCGATATCCCAATGCCTATTTTGGGATTTTCACCCTCTAGTTCACGAAGCTTAAACCTCCTGCAACTCCTATCAGATCTTACCGCTGACAGGTGATTTTCTCAAGATCTGATGGTTCAGATCATCTCTTCTCTTGCGTGCTCTCTGGACGTGAAATCAATGGTCCAGATCTCCAATGACCGATATTGCTTCTCCAAGCTTATCCAACGACCGATATTGCTCCTTCCAAGCTTGCACACTTTCTTCCTGCACTTGGAAGAATTCCAAGTTCCCAAAGCCCTCAACCTTTGTCTTCCTTTCCTTCTGTGATCTCTCCAGCTTTAAGGCTCGCCTACGTTCTCCATGACACTATTCCTCCTGATCTTTTCTCCTTAATCCCCAAGGGATTCTTTGACTTCTACGCCTCTGCAGAGTCTTCACGCACACACAGTGCTATCTCTCCTGAGCTTCTGAAACGCTCAGACCCCTAAGGGATTTTATCCTTTTTTCCTCTCCCACAGGTGGAGAATACTTGGATGCCCTCCTGACTATCATTTGCCTCAAGCAAATTCTTACTGAGTCTGCAGGGTGTTCAGCAACCCTGTGAATATCCCTCAATGGATTCTTCCTCTAAATTCCATAACTCAAAGACTTCTCTTTTCTTCTGTCTGCACACTTACTCAATGCCCTCCTGGCAAAGTATCTTTTCATAGGACGTCCAGCAGTTCTGTCCTTTGTGCACTCCTTTCACTTGCTCAATTCCCACTTGGTAGAGCTCCTCAAAATACTTAGTGATTCTGGTCCTCCTTAAGAACTCACAACATCGTTCTTCTCAATGCACCATTGTGCATATGCTCAATGCCCACTTGGCGAAGCTTCAAAAAACTCCTCAGAGATTCTGTTTGCAACTGTGTCTCTCATACACGGCCTTGCCTCTAAGGTATTCAGCAACCTTGAGGTCTTCCCTGAGTTGTTGATTCCAGTTCTTGTGCCGCAGCACGTCTTTGTTTGAATCCACAGTATTCAGAAGTTCTTCAGTGCACTGGTATTCAGAGACTGCAGTACTCTGTCACACCCTCATGGCATGAAATCTCAAAGACCTTCACCTGAAATCAGACACACTCCTGCAAATGCACGATAGCATCATACATCTACATCATATAGAGAACACTCACAGACATCCACATAACACAGAAATACATGCAAGAAATACTACTTCTATTTATATTAAATGGCAAATGCCTGTTTTTACAAGGTGTTCCTGAGCACGGCCTGTAACAAGGTCTCGGATCCTTCTCTTCTGCTCTGTACTCGCAGAATCTCACACAACTCACTCCCCTAAGAGATACAATCGATCTTTTTTTTACATGAGGGGGCTCTTCGAGCTCTTCCCTCCAATCTACCTACCCTATTCAATTACATTGAATGGGCTATCTAGTCTACTATCCGGATCTAGATCTCAGCCTTACAAACATTAAAGGCCTATCTACCCTATCCCTGCACAAAGGCATGGCTCTATGGCTCAACAACCTAAGCAATTAAATTACATTCAATTCAAATTTCAAATAAGGCTACGCCTCTCTCTTCAACGCGTGATTTGAATTCGCTAACGTGGCTGGCTGGTTGGCTGGCTGATGTGGAGAGATGCTCCTGCATCAAGAAGAAAGAAAAAATATGGAATTGGTTAAATCACAATCTAATAAATTTCTCTATTAACATTTATTTTCTTTCAAACGTCACTTAGAAATATAACTTATTCCAAGATCCCTTGTGCCACTAGGTATGAGTGTTTGTCTTCATCCAACAATTATTAGTAAAAGTTGAACAATGTGTTCATCATTTACATGAAGTTTAATGGTAGGATGAGTGGTTTAGAATTTGTAGAGATATGTTTCTCCATATTAGTATACTTTTTAGGGGTTGATATTAGTATACTTTTACGGGTCGAATTTGTCGAGAACTACATTGTCAATACTATTATTTATATAATGTTTCCTTATATAAATGTTTCCTTAATGATCCATATTACATAAAGGCATGTTCTAGATAACAATGACGAAAAAATAGGTAACATTGAAGGAATGTCACTTTTTTGTAATTGATGATAGGATCGATGACTTCCATTATGTATATTATTGGTTCCAATTATTCTATGATAAATTGAATGAAAATTATACATATCAAGTGACATTGTATTTCATCCAATGATTATTCTATTCGGTTAAAAAATACCAACATACTTAATGGTTATGCTCATTTTGGAATGAAATATAGAAGTCCACATATGCGGAACTATTTGGACACTATCCACACAAAAGGAGAGCATAATCAATTAGGATCTTATGTGAAAAAAACCTAAGTAGGGAGGGCTTGATATTTTCTATAAATCCCCCAATTTGAGATGAAAAATCTATAGTTGAATGGTGTATTCGATTAAGATGGATGGTTGACATGCATAATAATGCAACAACGTGTGTCAGACTCATGGTTTTTATTCATTTCAAAGTTCCAATAACCTTGTATTTGAAATATGCATAAGAAATTTTGCATGATTCCATCCCATGTAGTAATGATGAGTGAGATGGGTCTGAATTATCAATTTTCTTTGATACATCAAGTCATGTATCACAATATATTCATTAAATTGTAATTGTTTAATTAATCCCATTAGATATATTTTCTTGAGATGGGGTTAAGATGGATAGTTCACATGCATAATAATGCAAGAACGTGCCTGAGAATCATGGTTTTTATTCATTTCAAAGTTCCAATAACTTTGTATTTGAAATATGCATAAGAAATTTTGCATGATTCTATCCCATGTAGTAATGATGAATGAGATTGGTCTGAATTATTAATTTTCTTTGATACATCATGTCATGTATCACAATATATTCATTAAACTTTAATTGTTTAATTAATTCCATTAGAGGAAGACATATGGTTTATTTCAAGAAATTGTGATAATGTCTCGTACCTTGTACATCCTAGAGTGATTTGTAATCTATTTACTTATTTATGTTCATTCATTGGATATCAATGAACTTATCTTATTTTAACTTATTTCTCATTGAAATTCAATGCATCTTTATTTATTTCAACAAGGTTAAGGACTACACATTATATTATTGTATGGATATATATCTATGCAGTTTTTGCATCAAAATTTAATAAAAAGGGTGAAAATTATTGGTTAGCATGTTTTATAATATAGGTAAAAATAGCCATAATTATATCCTTAAGAAATGATTAAGGAAACCACTTCATGGGTGGGTTGATAGTTGTTAAATAAAAACACATGACATAAGAAAAAAATAAAATAAAGAATCATGGTTATGTGTTTAGGGATTAAAAATCAGGTTCAAGTGTATAACACTTTAAAATATTTAATCGTTTTCTCTAGATTCGATCATTATATAATTTTTCATCTATCTCGGTACTTTTGGGGTTGAAAATTTGTAGGAATAAGTTTGTAAGGTCATTTTAATTGTAGGTCCCAAATTGAGAAATTTGGGTCAAAAAGCATTAAAAATATTTGAAATCCATTTTGAGTCATAAAATGACATTTTTTTGGTCAAAACCTGATTTGGAGGAAGATTTCAAACTATACACACTAATACCATTCCAATGGTGAATGTATAACTTCAATTGGAGTTCACATGTGAAATTTGTTCCTCCTTCAAGTTGACCTTCCATGTTCACAACCATGGTATGAGTAGATGAAAAGCTATCCCCCATTAAAAAAATCTGTTGGGATAGCCATGTCTGTATTTTAAAGAATATTCTATAAGTTCCAAGCCTTATCACTAATTGAGGGTTGAGGAAGTCAAAACCCTAACCCTATATGACTATGATTCTATGTTAAATACGAGGTTGCTAGGAGAAGAAATAGTTCCATTATGTAACACTATACTTGTTTCATAGTTGAGCAAAGTATATAGGAGTGTTATTTTGATAACAAAACATAGGAGGGATAGATTTTGTAGCAACCATACTGGTCACAATGACAAAGGAAACACCATAGTGAGCACCTCTTTCTTTTTATTTCAATTTTCATAACCCAAAAAAAGAGAGTTGAGCAAAGACCTCACCTTCTATATGGGTTTTCTCCCATATTGGAATTCTCAATATATATATCGTGTTCATTTGTATGTGGATGGTGTGTTGTTTTTCTCATTACTTTCAATTTTGGTGATTTAGTTATTTCATAAATTCAATCAAATCTAGTAAGTAACTAATATGGGATCTAAGGAAATAAAATGAAAGACATAAGATTTCAGAATAGCTTAAGATATGTTGTGATGAACTATTCAAGTGGAATATCTACAATAGATTACAAATCACCATTTCTAGAAACCTCTAGTTATAAATGAAACAACATTGTTTTACTTCCATTGATCAAAGAAATATCTATCCAACACCTCACCATCGACATAAATCTTATGTCGATATTGCACTTCTTTAATCCTTTATCTTATCGACTACATTTGTTCTTCTATTTCTTGGATTGATTATGGTCCTACCAGGACCCTATCCTCAAGTCAATCCCAACTCAATGGAATCTAACATGGTCTCCCGTAAAGAAACTCAAATGGCTCCATCTTAATGGTACTTTGATAGTTGTTGTTGTACACAAACTCTACTAGTTGCATGAACTCTTCCCAATGCTTATGTTAATCCATCACATACATACGCAATATATCTTACAAAATTTGTTTTTTTCATTCTATGTGTCCATCTATCTCAGGGTGATATGTTGTAATGAAGTTCAGTTGTGTCCCCAAGGCATCTTGGAAACTGGTCCAAAAGTGTCTTGTAAACACCGATCCTCTATCAGATATGATCGTTTTAGGTACGCCATGTAATATGACAATCTCGCTAATAAAAACTCTAGCTATTTATAGTTCCTAGTACGTCATTCGCATAGGAATAAAATGTGAACTCTTCATTCGAGTATCAACTACCACGAAAATTGAGTCATGCCTCCTTGCCGTCATCAACAATCCAACAATAAATTCCATCGAAATGACCTCCCATTTTGATTGCGGAATAGCGTGTGTCTATAGTAATCCTGTCGGATGTCTATGCTCAGCCTTCACTTGTTGAGATTATAGACACCTCACCATTTGTCCGATATTTTCCTTAACATATTTATACCAGACATCGTCGCACTATATAGTTAGAATATTTTCTCAAAGCTTTGTATGAAGAGATATCACCGAAAATATGCATGGTCTCTGACTTAGCACATATGCCACTCAGTTTATTGTTCTTTTTATGTAAGAAATCTCAAAAGCATATTCGCTAAGAAATTATGACCAACTCCTTTGTCGCACGTTCAAGTCACTCTATGTAAATATGTGTTGCTATCTACAATGGTCTATTTTTAGTTCAAATTTTCATCCAATCAGGTAGTGTCTCCACACTCTTAATGCATAAACAATGGGAAATAACTCCAAATCTTGTGTTGCATAGTTCTCCTGATGCTTTCTCAATTTCCTTGAGATGTAAGTGATCACTCAACCGTCTTGAATCAAGAATTCGCCTAAACCTTCCTTGGATGCGTCTGTTCATACCAAGAAATACTTTTCCATGTCAGGGACCTTCAATATCAGCGTTGTCATCAATAACTCCTTCAGCCTTTGAAATTCCCCTGCACATTTCTTGGTCCATACAAACTTCTTGTTTTTCTTCTACAATTCCATGATCATATTTTCTATCTTCGAAAAATCTTCGATAATATCGTACTAAACCCATAAATATATGTACTTATGGTATGTTTGTCAACGCATTCCATTCCACAATATCCTCTACCTTCATTGGATCCACAACGATGCCATCAAAAGATATAACATGCCCTAAGTAATGAACCCTCAATTGGTAAAAAGAGAATTTTGACAATTTCCTGTATAATTTGTTTTCCCGCAAACATTGTAGTACTAAGCGCAAATGTTTATCATTTTCTTCCATTGTTTGAGAATATATCAATATATCATCAATGAATACTTGAAAATCCTTGTCCAAGTATTCCAGGAACACCCCATTCAAGAAGCTCATGAATACCCCCAGGGAATTTGTTAGTCTGAAAGATAAAATAGTAAAATTGTAATGTCTGAACCTCATCTTGAATGCAGTATTAGGAATATCTTCCTCTTTAATTTGTAACTGGTGATAACTTGATCTCAATTAGATCTTTGAAAACACCATCGTGCCTTTCATTTGGTCAAACAAATCATTTATTCTTGGCAATGAATACTGGTTCTTAATGGTTTCATTCTTCAATTGATGAAAGTCAATACAGAGTATCCACGACCCATCCTTCTTTCTTATGAAAATAACGGGCGCACCTCAAGGTGACACACTTAGATGTATAATTCCTAGGTCCAAAAAATCTTTCAGTCACATTTTCAACTCCTATAACTTAGTTGTTGACATCCAATAATATATTCTTTCTATCGGTTTAGTTCCAGGTTTCAAGTTGATGGTAAAATCCAATTCTCTTTTAGACGAAAATCCTGGTAACTCTTTTGGAAATACGTCAGCAAAATCTCATACTACTGGAAGGTTTTCAATTCCTTCCACCACACCGTTGTCATTTAGCACTAATATTTCATATAGCTTACATCCTTTGTGCACGATCTTCTATAGTTGTAGGGAAGAAATGAACCTAAAGGAAACTTCATGGTTTCTTCTTTGTCCCTCATCATCGATCAAACTTAACCATTTCATCTTACAGTTGAGTATCGTGTCATGTGATTCCAACCAGTCCATATCGATCACGATGTCACACAATCCTAATATCGTGACATATAGGTCAGACTTCATTAAAAAATATCCCAAATCGATGTTACAGTCTGCAACCCTTCCTCCAACCTTATGTTTGGCACCCAAATCCATTTCTACCTATCTAATCTCATCATGTTTGACTTCCTTTACCTTAATTCTTTTCGGTGCTACACCAGAAATAAAGCTCTATGTAGCATCTGGATCTGTCAAAATACTAAAAGTTTGATCGAAAATTGTACCTGAGATCTCGACCATAGTGGATTCATTCTCAGCCTAATGTTTATTCATCATT
This sequence comes from Picea engelmannii, assembly GCA_009831015.1. Taxonomy (NCBI): domain Eukaryota; kingdom Viridiplantae; phylum Streptophyta; class Pinopsida; order Pinales; family Pinaceae; genus Picea; species Picea engelmannii. The sequence goes on along the minus strand of ML779646.1, from coordinate 512,836 downwards.
CCATGAATCCCATGGGCCTTTCCCAAATTACCAAATGTAATGTGTCTGACCGACCTGACTTCTCCATCCCTCTCCACTGGACAACTCATTGGTAGTGTGTCTCTCCACATTTCCAACATCCATTCTTTGGTCTAGTACTCCTAGTCCCCAAGGTAGAAGTTCTTGGCCTACCGGCCTGAGCTCCTGGTCTATTCTAATGAACAAGACTATACTTTTGTTGTGTGTGACGTTGTTTCTGATGTGATGGTCCTCTGTAGGGAGTCCTATGTTGAGTAGTCAATCATCGTCATTTCGTGAACATAGATCCTTTCGACATATCTCGATACCCTATTGTCTTTTTATCTAGTGTATGATGATGTTGCACACCTAATGTTGTCTAACTAGTCGGTCTTGGAGGAGTCCTTCCCTAACCCCCATTGGTCATCTCTTCCTCTGCTATGAGGGACTTTTGGACTGCATCATGTAATTTTTGTGGCATTAGGATTCTTACCTTTGCATAGATGTTTAAGTTAAGGCAAAACACAAACTTGTTGACCTTCACCTTCTCCATGTTCATATGTGGATCATACTTAAGTATATCCATGAATCGGGCCCCATACTCCAACACCATATGACCACCCTATCGTAAGGCATTAAACTCATTGAGATGGTTCGCAATGAATACATCTGAGAAATACCTCTCACTAAACCACTCCTCAAACAACTCCCATGACACATTTTCGATGACCATGTTTAGTTGAGGTAGGAGCATCTTGCACCACAGAATATTGCACCCCTTTAGTTGAAATATGACCATGAAGACCTTCATTTCGAAGGTGTAGTCATGAAGTGTGAAGAACATCGCCATGTTCTCCAACCATGCCTCGATGACTGAGCCATATGTGGCACCCATAAACTCATGAAACGTAGCCTTCTCAAGTTCTCTATGAATCGCACCAATACCAAATGTAGTGCATTGTGAACCTCATTGGGTACAAGCACCCTGACCTTCTCTCTATCTATCTGGTTAATGAGGGCCTCTCACATCCTCTAAAAGGACCTCATCAAAACAACCACATCCACCACAACAATCTCCTCTTGTCTAATGACTAGTTCTTGTCCTTGGGGGTTAGTGCCCTCTGGTGTGGATGTTGTTGGAGGTGTCACACCTCTTCCCCTAGCACCACATTGTTTACCTCCATGATGTCCTCTATCCATGATTACTTGCATGGAAAAATTTCAATTTTAGCTAGCAATAAGCTATTAATCAAGTGCTTAATATAATGGAAGGTGTAATAATCCAAAGTGCAAGGTTTAACCTGCTCTGATACCATATGTAACGACCCCTTTATTACGAATATAAATAATGAAGTATATTGTAATTTTTTTTTAAAGCATTAGGAAAATAATGTCAACACATAAATCATAGCAATGCATAATCAACACGGAATCATAATTAAAATCATTACACATGACACATCATCGTAATCAGTAACGACACAGGCCAATGCATAAACATATATTATAGAGACACTTGATAAACACATAAACATAATTAGAAATGCAGTTCCACACATCAAAATCAACTGAAGCAATTATAGATAATGATCTACAATATTGTTGGAAATTAAATAACTATTTGCCCAACCTATCCTGCATGGTTAGGACCTCCAAGAAACATAAGAGACACTCAAGCCCAGGATTTATCTTATTGATTTTGATCATTTAAGGTCTTAGGGATGGCAACTATTCTGAGGATCAAGGAGGTGTCTAAATCCCACTAATCTAATCACAACTCACAACTCCAATCTAGATTGTTAGTCATACAATGACATTATCACGTGGCACAAGAGAAATATAACTACTAAAGAATCCTACATCAAATTTACTTAATGGCGCAAGAGTAATCATCAATTTTAGTTTAAGGTGTGCAAGGTATACTGATTTCTAAAACAATTGTACATTCACATAATCAATGACGCAAGAGAAAACTAGTTAATAAAACAGTCGTACATCAAATTTATTTTAAGGAATGCAAATAATCTAATTACTTAATTAATCAAGAATCAAAATTATTTCAATGGTTTCAGACAATCTATTTACTCATCCATTTTATTTTCATGCACAAAATAATCTAATCACATAAATTTCAAAGCGCAAGAACATGCTAATTACCCCATCATAAACTGAATCAAGTCTAGATTAAACATCATAATAACCATCAATTCTTCAATGTGCAAGAGAATAACTATGTTACTTATTAAATAATGCAATAAAGTCAATGAAAGTGAGTAAGGGAAGGAACATAAGGAATTTTAAATGCACAAGGGCGTAAGTGCAATTCCTTGTGACAGGTAAAAATCTACTCTAGTGTAACCTTATCATTGTTTAATCATGAACGAAAATAACAAAATTAATGATGCATCCACCCCTTCTCTCCTCGAGGTTTCACAACCTCTTGGTCTAGGATCGTTCAAGAGTCCGATTTGAATCATCTCTTTGGGCCTTTGCTAGACCCCAAATCTATTTACACAAGCCCCTTTCTTCCTAAGGAGCAGGTTCTATAAAACCCATAGGCTCCTACTAAGCCCTTGTTCCCTTTTAGAATTTAGAATAACAGGTGCTATATTTCTATGTTAGGCCCCTTCCTTGATATGGCCATGGGATATGACCTGAGGATAACCTTGAAAGGTTCTTCAGAGCTTCAGGCTCTGGGCATTTTCACTTCATATCTCTCTAATTCTTCCAAACTCCAAACTGGCAAATTTATGAAATGACATGGGAGGGGTCGATGGTCCCTTTTCCCTTTCTAGTTCAATGACCAACATAAACTTTGAGCTCAAGAGCTTCAGAAAATTCCACACCACTCCTTCTCAAGTCACCCAGAGTGCCAATTCTTTTGACTGCAGGATCTTACGCCACATGTCTACAAAACATTAAAGGTTTTGGTTTACTTTGGGACTCCATGCTTCAACAGTTCCCGAGTCTCCACATACGTAAACATCCAGGTTGAAATCCTTCCAGATTGTTGGATCTTCTGACATGTGTCCTCTACTATCAATGACTCATATATATTTCATCTTCGACCAATTTTCTCCCTAACTCTCCTCACTGTGAATCCTCCAAAGCCTCTGATCAAGCGACACACGTCCTACTCTGACTGACTATCATGATGAACTATGAGCTTCATCCTTCAGTATTTCTCGACCCATGAAATACCATTTTTCTCTGAAGTGGCTATCCTCCGAAATGAAGGATTGTCTAGCACGTCTCATATGCTAACGAATGACTTGGATGGACTCCAATGATTAGGCCTTCAGGAGTTCTCTCTCGACCCAATTCCACTTTTCTTTGGGGTGTATGACCTCCCAAGTGAGGGATCCTCTAACACCTGTCCCTCTTTATCCAACGGTTCATATGAACTACGACCTTTGGGAGTTCTTTCTCTACCCATCTTGCTCTTCTCCTGGAGTGACTTTTCTATAAAGTGGGAGATATTGTGCCATGTGTCCCTTCCTAAGGGATAGCTGGGATGACATTGAAACTCTTACCTTTGGAAATCCTTCTTCCTTCACACTTATAATCCTCCGAAGTGATCCTACTCTAGAGTGCAGGATGTCATGACACCTATCCTCACTGATGAATGACCTAGATATGGTTCAACTCCCAACAACTTTGGGAGTTTTCCCAACTCTGCTCCTCCTCTCCCCTATAATGTTATTCCTCTGCACTTCTAGATATGTTGACACGTGCTCTCCTATTCCAATGGTCAGGATGTACTTCTCTCTTCAGGAGTTCTGGAGTTCTACAAATTCCACACTCTGAATATTTTGGAGTGCTTCTCCTCTGAATTCCACAATCCACTAACACACGTCCTTTGAAAGGGATGGCTCATATCTCCTCCATCTCCATGCGAATCCAAGATTTCTTCAACCTTGTACACCCCTTATATTTCGAGGTGCTTCCTTCTGGACTCCACGATCTTATGCCACGTGTCTCCTGGCGATCGAAGACCAAGATTTACTTTGCTACTTCGAGCTTCAAGAGTTTTTCACACACCTTAACTAAAAACTCCTAGAGTGTTATTTTTTCACAGTTTGAGATCTGCTGACATGTACCCCTCCCAGCGCCAATGGCTATGATGAGCTCTGGGATTAGGATCTTTGACTGATTTTTCTCGCTTCTCTCCTGGAATCTCCTGTAGTGACTTTCCTATCAACTTCCATATCTTCTGCCACTTGTACCTCTAGATGATGGATGGTCCTGTTCCACTTCAGGAATTCAGTGAGTCCTCTCTCCTATTCACTTAAATAGGTTTAAATCTCTGTTCTTACCTGGATCCAATGGATGTCGATCCTCCGTGCTCAGATAAAATGTTTGGGATCTTCTCTCTTGCTTGGCCCTCTCCTCCTATATGGACATAGTTCTAATGGTCCAAATATATCCTTGTAGCTTATCTAATGACTATTATAGCTCCTCCCTCCTAAGATTCTACTCCTTCCCTCCTAGTTGGGAATAATTTAAATTGTTCAAAGGGTACAAACTTTCAATCTTCTCTTGCGAACTCGACTACTTTGGTTCTCAACTTGAATTCTCCTACTGAGCTTTGTAACTTGAAGCAATTTCATCTCCAATGCACACCTTGAGCTCTCTTCATGTGAACCTTCACTGTCTTCACAATTTGAACCTATAAAGGTCCTTGGCCTTTTCTCATTGTCCAAGGTAACTATGCACACTTGCACTATCTTTCCTGATCCTTGTAGTTGCTCATATTTCTAAGAGGATCAGCCCTTAAGCTCCCTCAAAGGGCTTCCTATACCCTCCTGGAAAGTATATGCTCTTATTTTGAGATTTTGAACTTGAAACAAGTTTTCTCCTACACACACTCCTTGTGCTTGTCTGAATCTTCAAAATTTATCAACACTTGTCTAAGTGTTGTCATAGTGCACTCCTTGCACATGTATTCTCTTGAATCCTAATCTCTTCAAGTTAAATAATTCACTCATTGTGTTCTCTCAATGCACACCTGCAGAGCCCTCCTATAGAGTGTTCAACATTTTTGTTTCCCCTCGATTTCCTCCAAGACTTCAGAACGTTCTAGTTCTATGCACTCCTTGCACCTGCTCAAATAAATCCTTGCTAAGACTTTCCTTTAGAGTGTTCAAAAACTCCGAATTACTTCTCCTTCAACATATTTATAGAGTATTCTGTAAATCTGGGGTGTCCTGCTGACACTCTCCTCTCTGAACTCGAAGCAAAGTTCTCTTGTGCATTCCTTTCACCCGCTCAATGCCCACCTGGTAGAGCTCTACAGAGTATTAATCAACTATGTCTTTTGTGCCTTATCTACATAGTTTCTTCTCCAAGGTGTTCAATAACCTTGAGGCTCCTCTCTGAGTCTGTAAACTATTATGGTGTGCCCTCTTGGAATGTTCTCCACTGATTTCGAATTTAAATTCATTTGCGCACTCCTTATTCTCTCTCACAGAGTTTTCAATACTCTGTCGTGCACTCCTTTCACTTAGCCTAAAGAACCTAGAACAGCCCAAAAAACTCACAGACATATAGTGAAATCTATATTATCCTACAGATGAAGTCTATCTCATACATCTACCACATGTATTCACAAACACACAGATGGCATTCATAAACATACAAAAAAAACACAGAACCTTATGCAAGAAAAATTACTCTTCTTTGTATTAATATGAATGTCAATTACTATATGAGTGAGATTTGATTGCCACAGATTCTTAGCTCTCTCCTCGTTATCCTCTCTTTGGCTTACAATTATTTTCTATCAACGTTTTTAGCAGCCTTTGCTAGGAATATGCTACGATGATTTATACAAGAGGGGCTCATCGATATTTCCATCGAACTACACTTAGTGGTGTATAATAACCATTTACAACACCTATCCAATGAGTCTGATTACAATAAATGAAAATCTAGTCTAAATCAGATTTGGATCAACCTACAAGTAGGCATTAAAGGAGACTTCAACTAGATCCTATACAAAGTCATGAATCGAATATCCTCAAGCCTCAAAACATTTAATAACAACTTATTACATTGATTTTTTAAATTCAAGGGAAAATGAGAGGGATGGTAGCTCTCTCCCTTCTTGAATGTGCATTGTTGTGTTGAATAGATGGAACATGGATGAGGTGGAAAGGATGTTCCTGCATCATACTCCACTGTTGGGAAAATCATAAGCTCCTTCTCATGAGATCCTCTGCTCAACTGTTGAAATTGTCATGGATCCCAAACTTATATTTGGAATTGCCTGCTCCTCTGTGATGTTGTTGTTGTTGCTTCCCTGCTACTACTGGAGGTTCTCCTCTATTCATCCTCCTCATGTTGACAACTTCTTATACTAACTTCAACATCATCTCGCTAATCTCCTCAATCGTATCTTCCATCTTCTCTACCAATTGGCTTCTCCTTGGTAGTCTACTTTGATGTTACATCTCCTCACGCTAATCTAAGGAATATCGTCCTGATCTCCCATGTTTTCCCCATCACTTGTGGTCTTGACTTAACACTTTACTACATACCCCTGTTTTGTAGGATCCTCACTCAGTTGTTGCTTCTCATTTATCTCCTCTGATAGATTGACTTATGCCAATTCTGCTACTGGTACAACTCTAGCTTCTTCCAACTTCTCCTCAGGCTAGTATTCTCCTCCATTTGTTTCCAACTTGACCTATTAGATGTGCCTACTCTAAATAGTTACCCTTCTCTCCAGGGCCTCCAGTTCTTCACACATATCAATAAGATCCATGTTGTCTTCTTCCTCTTTTGTTACAAGCTTTAGTGCTACAATCATCGCCTGTTAAACTTCCTGGTTGAAAATTCTAAGCAATTATGTTGAATGCTCTTCTGATTCTTCTACTGCACCTGAAAATTGGGAACTTGCCTCCGCTGGACTAATTAGAAGGAATATATTGATTCCCCCAATGATCAAAATAATCCTATGATCTTCCTCTGTCAGTACCCCTAGCTGATTTGATCTTTCAACTGATTTCTTGAGACTCTTAGACAGTCTCATTTCTTCTCCCTTTCCCATTTGGAAATTTGGGATTTTACTTCTACCCTCCTGGCATTCTATGAGATCCTCAGATGATCTCCTCTTATTTCCTAGCTAGAAATCTGAATTTTCATGACTGTCTTCCTATCAGTTCATGAAATCCTCCATTGATCTCATCCCATTTCCCACCTGACAATTTGAAAATTCATCTCTTCCCTCCTGGAAGTTTACAATATCTCTAACTAATCTCTTCTCTTCCTCATCACTCATGATTTTTCCACTCTCTACTTCACAAAGGTAAACCACTTTCTCCTCTATTTCACTGAGGAAATGATGTGGGATGAATCGACAGTCCCTTTTCCCTTTCTAGATCAATGACTCACAAAAGCTTCAGGCTCCAGTGTCTCGACAAATTCCACACCACTTCTTCTCAGGTCACCCAAAGTGCCAAGTCTCTAGTCTGCGTGTGATCCGGATTTTATGAGCAGAACGAAATGAATACAGATTATTAATAGGTGCTTAACACAAAAATAACAGAGATACAGTAAAACTGGTTTTCTATTAAATAACGAAATAAGCTGAAACTGTAAAAATGCAGCGGAAACAAG
>ML779646.1:482171-499486 GCA_009831015.1 Picea engelmannii | reverse complement strand
ACAATAAACAGGAATGCCAAAAGTCCTAGACATCCAAAAACCTAACCCTAGGAGATGAAGCGCCAAAAGTCATGTGGGCCCCGTTTGGGTAAGTTGGTGCATCAACTTCCCGGGGTCGTAACTTTTGCATACGATCTCCGTTTAAGGCGTATGATAGCTCGTTGGAAAGATCTATCCGAGAACTACAACTTATGGTCGGAGCAACATTGTTGCTCCCCCATTTTCCCAAAAAACATCGTTTAGGGCCTCAAAATGGCCCCGGAAGTTAAAAACTGCTAAAAATAGTAAATTACCAAAATAGCCAGAACATGTTTTGGGCCACTTGGAGAAGGTGGGTGGCCACCGATATCCACCTGGATCAGCGTGATATTATTCCACATGTCTACAAAACATCAACGGTTCTGTTTTACTTTGGGAATCTGTGTTTCGGCAGTTCCTAAGTCTCTAGACATGAAAACCTCTGAAGTCAAATCCTTCCAGACTATCGAATCTTCTGACGCACGTCCTCTACTATCGACGGCCTAGATACATTTCAACTTCATCCAATTTTCTCCCTAATTGTCATCCTTGTGAATCCTCCGAAGTCTCTCATCTGGCCACACCCTTCCTGATCCGAAAGATGGTCACAATGAAATCTATGCTTCGGCCATGGGGAGTTCTCGACCCATGCAACACCACTTTTCCCCAAAGTGTCTATCCTCCCAAACGAAGGATTGAATGACACCTTTCCTTTGCTAATGGATGGCTTGGATGGACTCTTAACCTCCAAACTTCAGGAGTTCTCACTCCACCCAATTCCACTTTTATCCAGAGTGTACGACCACCAAAGTGAGGGATCCTCTGACACCTTTCCCTCATTATCTGACGTTTCAGATGAACTCTGGCCTTGGGGAGATATTGCTCCACTTAGCTTTCTCTTCTCCAAGAGTGACTTTTCTCTGAAGTGGGAGATAGCTAGGATGACTTCACAACTCCGACCTTCGTGATTCCTCTCCCATTCATGCTTATAATCCTTTGATGTGATTCTACTCTAGAATGTAGGATCTGAAGAAACCTATCCCCACTGATGGACGACCCAGATTTGCCTCGACTCCCAAAAACTTCAGGACTTTTCCAAACTCTTCTCCTCCTCTCTTCCAGTGTGTTATACGTCCGGACCTCCATATATGATGATACATGCTCTCCTATGCCAATGGTCAGGATCTACTCCACTATTCAGGAGTTCAAGAATTATGCAAACTCCATACTCTAAATCTTCGGAGTGCTTCTTCTATGAATTCCACAATCGGCTGACACATGTCCTTTGCAATAGATGGCTCATATATTCTATGGATCCTTGGGAATTTGATACTTTTTCCACCTTCTACACCCCCTTTCTTCCAGAGCGCCTCCTTCCGAACTCCACAATCTAATTCCACGTGCCTCGTGGCGATCGACGACCAATATATTATTTTCTATTTAGGGGTTCAGGAGTTTTTCACACTCCTTAAATGAACACTCTCGTAGTGTTATTTCTCCATATTTTCTTATATACTAACATGTACCCCTCCTAGTGCCAACGACTAGGATGAGCACCCAGATTCAGAGCTTCGATGGGTTTGGCTCGTTTCTCTCCTAGAATCTCTTGTAGTGCAATTTCTCCAGACTTCCATATATTCTTCCACTTGTCCCTCTTGATGATGGACAGTCCTAATCCACTTCAAGAATTTGGGAATTCAGTGAGTCTGCTCTCTTGTGCACTTCAATAGGTTTAAATCAAGTGTTCTTACCTAGATCCGACAGATGTCGATCCTTCATGCTCAGATCCAATGGCTAGGATATCTTGTCCTCCTTGATGCGCTCCTCCTGTCTGGACATAGGTATAATGGTCGATATTTCTCCTTGTAGTTGATCAAACAATTGTTGTATCTCCTCCCTCATGAGCTTCTACTTATTCCCTTGGAACTGGGAGAAATTTAAATTGTTCAAAGGCTACATCTTTTGAATCTTCTCCTGTGAACCCAACTACTTTGGGTATTGACTTGACTTCTCCTCCTAAGATTTGGAACTTGAATAAAGTCCATCTCTAACACACATGATGCATTCTCTTCATGTGAACATGAATTATCTTCACAGTTTCAACCTATAAATGTCCTTGGCCTCTACTCATTGTGCACACTTACACTATATCTCCCGAGCCTTGTAGTGGCTCATATTTCTAAGGGTATCAACTGTTGTTCTCCCTCAAAGGGCTTCCTATTCCCTCCTAGAAACTCTACACTCTTCTTCTGATCTTTCAAACTTGAAACAAGTTCTCTCCTACGCACACTCCTTGCACTTGTCTGAATCTTTAGATTTTCTCAACACTTGTCTAAGTGTTGACCTAGTGAAATCCTTGCAAAGGTCTTCTCTTGAATCCTGATCTCTTCAGGTTCAATAATGTACTCCTTGCGTTCGCTCAATGCACACTTGCAAATCTCTTCTATAGAGTGTTCAACAACTCTGGTTCTCCTCGATTTCCTCCAAAGCTTTAGAATTTCTTGGTTTTGTGCACTCCTTGCACCTTCTCAAAGAACTCCTTATTGAGCCTTTGCTTCATAGTGTTCATCAACTCTGAAATACATCCCCTTCAATAGATTTCCAGAGTATTCAGTAACTCTGGGATTTCCTCCCTGACACTCTCCTCTGTGAACTCGATGCATATTTTTCTTGTGCATTTCTTGCACCTTCTCAATGCCCACCTGGCAGAGCTCTACAGAGTATTCAAGACCTCTATCTTTTGTGCCTTCTCTGGACAATTTCTCCTCCAAGGTGTCCAATAACCCTAAGGCTCCATTCTAAGTCTGTAAACTATTCTGGTTTTCCTTACTGGCATGTTCTCCTTTGATTTCGAGTTGAAATTCAGATGCACACTCCTTTCACTAGTTGATAGAGTTTTCAATACTCTATCATTCACTCCTTGTACTTATCCTAAATAAACTATAAAAACCCATCAACCTCAGATAAAGATAGTGAAATCTATATTATCCCTATAAATGAAGCCTATCTCATACATCTACAACATGTATTCACAAACACATAGATGGAATTCATAAACATACACAAAGCACACACAAAGGCGCCATCAATAAAATTTTCAATAAAGGGTGAATCTACTGGAGAAAAAAATTTGAGGTAGCATGGTAAGGATGCTTACTCACCAAGTTTTGTCTGACCATATGGTAAAATATGAAGCCAATGGATAACTCGCTAAAGGATAAATGAAAACATCATTCTACTTAACCAACTCTAAAAGATTCCTCTCACCAATTATTATATTAGGTAGTACTTCTAGAGATATACACCCATAGATATCGACTATCATTATAGGAACAAATATCTACGCTCATAGGTGAGGGCTTACAAGGTTGAGGGCGCGAAAATACTACAAGAGAATCATTGGAGAGAGATTAGGTATGTGGAATGGTTATAAAGATCATCTAGCAGGTGAAACGCTACTTTGTACCAAGATAATTCCAGAAGATAAAAAGTTGATGGGCATACAAGTAATATCTCTAGAAAATAAAAAGTGTAGACCACTATCAAGTTTTGATAAGTTGGAGTGCGATATATATATCCCAATCGTGGAGACAAAATTCAGATTCAGACAATGGGTGGGGATTAAATTTTAGAGTAAGTAAATGTACAGGGATCTGATGCATTGTGGTTTTGTCATTTTTCTTGGTTGTATATAGAACTCAGAAATTCCAGGAGTAATACTCATAGCGTACCAATTTCCCCACATATTATTTTCTCTTTGTTGAACATGATACCTATCAATATAATCATTGTAATTGGATTGTAAAGATCTTGCACTAATTTCCAACATTTATCCGCAATGCATTTGACAAACCTTTTTGAAACAAAGTTGTGGTACTAGTCATGGATTTTTGTCATCAAGATACTACATTAAGGAAGAATACTAAACACAAGGTGCATCTAAAATTTTCTAGTGTGTGATTCTTTGTCCCATTTACCATTCAATCTTACAGGACTATAACAAAAATTCAGTTCAACTCTACAAATTTCAAAATGGCATGCTCTGTGACTTAGCACCAACATCCTAGATAGGGAAACCTACCATCTAGCAACACCAATTTATTAAACACAATTCATGGATAACAGTGAGAAAGAAAAAATAACAAACATGGGTTGAGAGTATAAAAATAACTAATCAAGAAGTCTCTTATCTCAGTGAGAAGATAGATCACATTGGCCTTGAAAACTAGAATACCCTTCTAGAATCTATAAAATCTCAAGGCGCTTGTACCTTGATCTTATAATTTCACACAATTACGTAGTTATACAAAAAATATATTATGAAATCTAAATCCAAATGCAAATACATATTCCATAAATAATTTAACCGATGATGAACATGGACCTAAAGATGATGGCAACTAGAGTTCCTTCCGTACTCCCCCTTGATAACCGTTGATACTTCACTGATACCTCCCAAACAACACTATAGGTACTCTTCTCCCTCCTTATCCCCCTAATATACAAAGGGGCCATGCACACAAAACTAGAAAAATACTCTACCTCCCATCTTGCCTTGCAACGTAAATCTACCACTTTCTCTTAGGATGGGTATCCAAAATCTCACAAGTAAAACTAATAAAAAATTATACAGCGTAACATTACCTGTAACTAGTGTGATCCATTTCTCATATCAATAATTTGTTTTATATAATTTTCCCTTAACTCATCCCCACTTACACAATTAATTCACTTTTTAATTAAAATAATTTAGAATTATTTACCCCATACACTTGTCACCCTTTCCCCAATTTTCCGAATTAAATCCACATTTTATTTTAATAATATTCAATTTCCCTTGCCCTTCATAAAAGAGCTCCTTAATTCGCTCCTAGTTGTCTCTTTATTCTCCTTATTTTCAATTAATGAATGACGTCTTTATAAAACTAATTTGAATTAAAATATGATTCTTCTCTAGTTAGACTAGTGTTAGCTAGGCTCTAGATACCTTTCTATCTCCACATATTCGTTTATGCTTTATTCCTTTCTTATCTTAAATTTGAATTAGTTATTTTGAATTAGTGTTATCAATTTTAGGTAGCCTCTCATCTTCCATGTTAAACAACATGGAAGACAAGAGGCTACCTAAAATTGCTTCAAAATCAAGTAATAACCACCATCGACTCAAGTGAGGATGGCATGAAGATGCTCGGTCTTGGCTAAACTATTGGGGAATCATGGAAGAAATCATTTTGCAGAATAAAGATACTATTAAAAAGAACGTCAAATCTAAATTTAAGGAAAAAATGTGGTGTGATAAAGAGTTAGAGAAAAAAGGAAAATTAAGGTATTATAAAGATGTAATCAACCCTAATCTAGAATATCAAAACTATCTGTACGTTTTTCCAAGTGTAAAGAAAAAAATAAGCATTGCTAAGATAAGAACAAATTCTCACGAGCTCCATAGTGAAAATGGGTGTTGGTCAATTCCTAAAACGCCATGGGATAAAAGAGTGTGTCACCTTTGTGACACTAAGAAGGTTGAATATGAAAAGTACTTTCTCTTAGATTGTCCATCCTATACCCATATTACATCTCATTTTCAGAATATTGGTCACACTACCAACCTTCCTAACCTGTTAACTCAACAAAAGTATGGTGATCTTGGAAAGCTTCTCTTAATGCCTTTCGAGCACAGAAACAAAATTCTAAAGAATCACAAGTAATCCCTTACCCTCTTAAGGTCTGATAGACCAATTAGGTCTTAGTGTATGTTAATCATCATCATCATCATATTTTATTAATTCTTTAAAATTATTTCATCTTTCTTATTATCTTGAATTGACTTGCCTCTTTCCAATGTTATTTAATTTGTATTTTAGTTTTAGTATTTTTACCAAGATTAGACTTAGGATTAAATTTTAAATAGGCATAGACTTCCAAATGGGGATTTAAAATTAATAATTTCAATCCTTATTTAATTAATTAAATTTGAAAATGCTTAAAGATTATACAAAGTTTGATTATTCTCTCAAGTTGTTCTAGGCCACCTAGATTCATTGACTCAAGTTTTATTTCCACGATGTGCCCTTCAAGACGCACTCTGTGCTCCAAGGGTGCCACTCTCCCTATATTGTTTTTTGTAGTTGTCCAAACCCTAGAGTAGGCACTCCATTTCAGCGACCTTGTGAGAGACCAAGGGATTCTAAGGAATAATGACCCTTTCTTATTGCAAGCCCCTTAGAAATCTTCGTGAGGGATTGTCTCAACTTTTCCTCACAACATCGTGGACCTATCAAACTAGGTAATCGTTAACTTACATTTTGAGCCACGGCGGGAGTGCTAGTAGTATGTGACATGGATGTTTCCACACCTCTCCCTCAATATATGGTCGATGTGCATGGCCCCTTTACTCCTTATGTGAGTCATATTAGCAATAAATTGTCATCCTGCATCCATCAACAAAATACTATAAATGATTCATAAACAACATCATAATATAATCGATCATATGTCACATATGCATGAATGAAATACTCAAACCAATACAATCCACCCCCTAACTAAATATACAATCAAAGGAGGTCCATTGATGTTGTTGGAACACATATAATCCTAAATTTTTGAGCTTTGCATTCTCTATGTCATCAAATTATAATCTTTCCCAAAATAAGTAACTTACAAAATAACTTTTGAATTTTAAATCAAATTTGTTTCTGGTTAATTAGGAATAAGGCGTGCATGATATTTGTTGTTGATGAAGTTTTTCTATTTTCATCAAACGATACTAATTTCTTCGTACTTTTGGAGCCGCCTAATGGTTAAAGACATAAATCACTAAAGGTCTCTCTGTAGCTTCACGCTTTGGGAATTTCGATAATTCTTAACAATAAAAGTCTCGAAACCAAAAAGTGTTCATTCATCACTTTTCCTAAACCTTTAAAGGACACGAGTCATGGTCCACATGTATCTTTTGAGTCTTCCCTAATTTGACACATGGCACCCATTTCTGACATTTTTATTTGAAGATTCATTCGATTCTAAGTAACACATGGCACCTCCCTTTTCTCGACATGTCATCTAGAATGATGTCATCTATGACACGTCACTACGGGAGATGAACCTTTAGAAATATAAAAAAGAACTAATTCCTAAATCACCGAAATACCAAAACGTCAAAGTATTAAACTTTAATTAATTAAGTTGATCATGGTCAAGAGATAATGGATGACTTCACACTTCAGGGTTCAAATTCTTACCCTTGATCGCATCCTAAAATCTCCAAAGTCCAAATCTCTCAAACACTTAAAGTCATAAATATGATTAATTAAGAATTACATTGATTACTGGGTAATTAATCACTTCGCAATTTTGGGTTTTGGATATTTCCTCTCGAACTACATTTAAAAACCCCGAAGTCTGAATCTCCGAAATGCTCGAAATTAACAAATTTTTTAAACATGATTAATTAAAGTATTAGAAACGATTATCCAGGGATTAACCTTCATAGATTCAGGACTCGAATAATTCTCACTCTATCTCATCTAAATTTCTTGAACACGAACCGTCGAATATTAATGGCATTTATGAGAAATCAATGGTAATGATTTTTAATGTAGATTGTGGATGGCCAGGTAGAATTTTCCATTAAATTTAATACATTTTTTGTCAATAAAGCTATACTATAATAAATACATCTGAGGTGAATAAAATACTTCGATTTTGAATTTCATTTTCACCCTCTACAAAGTAGAAAGTTTTATCTGATTGAGAAGCTCACACAATTTTTTTGCAACTCATAACCTCGTTGTGTTCTCTCAATATCATGGCACCATGAAATATGATGAAGAAGACCAATGCAGCTGGTGAAGTTTCAAATCCAAACATGGATGCTCTATCAGACACTACGCCGTGAGCTATAGAATCTGTTAAATCTTGGACACAAGTGTTTGAGATTACAGAACATGAGATTATAAACTACCCAGAATATTTCGGTGATGAAGTAGATGATACTCTCTAAGATAAAATTAGATATATAGTTGAGTCATAGCTTCACAAGATAGCTGAATGATCGAGACTCATTCCATATAATGACATGATAATCTGGGCCCTGGAGAACATCAACGTCCAAACTAGGAGCATTTTCAACCATCAAAAGGTTTATGTTGGTTCTTTCTGAGTAGAACACCTCCAAGTAATGTATAAGCTATCTCCTGATCCTAAATACAATTACAATGTTGCATTTATGTTGGAGTTTGAGAAAACATAATGCATATAATACGAAAAGAGTTATCTCGATATAATCAAGTCCTAGTGGGGGCACCTAGAGAATTTCAGGGACGACGCTCATTACATGTATGCCACAACATCGTTGGACACTCACATGATTTATGTAGCCATGATTCTCTGTAGACTTTTCAAGAAGAATATTCCTACTCATTTCCTAGTGGAATGGGTGTCGATCATGCATGACGTGGTTGAGGGATTCACCTTTAATTGGGCCAAGATGTTGTCAGATAATCTGGCCAAAGAAATTACTGAATACAAATTGGTGAAATCAAAGGGGTAGCCTGCTGATTTCTATATGTTTGCATATGTCATGGATGTTATCTGCTTCGTAACCTCATTCCCACAAATGAATTAGAGCTTGACCCCTACCAATGCAGAGCTTATCCACTTTTACCATTCCAAGTTGTGGGGGGAAAAGGCCAAATATTTCTTCTACGAAATATGCCACAATGTAGTGGTGCTTGTTCATCTAGCCATATATGGTCAACCCCCTCCTCGAATTTCAGACAGGATCATGGGAAATCTGGGAAAACTAGGAGATTCATTCATTCAAGAAAAATTCTCTTATATCAGGGTTTTCAGATGCTCAGTTCCTCCCCATTGTCTCCTTCATGTTTTACTAGAACGGCTAGTATGTAGAGAGGTAGCTTACCAGATAGTAACATGAGTCATCAACAAGTATATTAAGGCAACCGAAAAAAAGGTATGGTCTACCTTCCCTATCTAGGTTGGTATGTTTTCACTATTAGACTTTGGTCATTCCAAAGTGGAGGTTTCATCTTTGGAGGATGTCAAATTGGTTGACATCGAATTTAAAAGGAATGACCCACAAAAAATCATGGAGAACCACTTGGACCAATACAACATGAAGAGATATGTGCATGAAAAATCCCCACATGATGAAATATTCAGGGGAGTTAATTCTTCTGAGGAGGTACTAAACATATTCCAAACCTTTTCCCAAGATCAACACGCCGGTTTCCTCAGTTTCCAAAGACACAGATGAAATAGTTTGTCAAAAATATTACAAGAAGAATCAATAGTTGCTCCTCCTACATAGGAATCTATACCTCTAGGTTTTGAACAAGGGTATTGTGGTAAACATAATATTGAGGAAACCCTAAAGAGATTTGAAGTTTTGACTCAGAAATTCGAAGCTTCATTATTAAGTCCACTACGCCCTCAGGAAACAGATCATCTTGAATCCTTCCTAAAGCAAGGGCAGGATGCATCCCCTTTGACACCAGCCACATATGCTACCAATACAACTGAGAAACAATAATCTATAGAAATCGATACCCCTATAACATCATTGAAACCTCTACAATCTAGTTTCAAAAATGCTAGTTCTGAAATCATTCTTGTAAGTGATCTTATGCCAATCTTGTCCGAAGAGATGCCTACTTCGGACTTCTTCTTTAGCAAGAAACAGAGGTCCATTGTCAAAAGAGAATCACATCAGAAGGACGGGGTAATAACCAAAAGGGAGAGGATGTTGTATGATGGAAATGATTGCGATGATTCAAAATTCATGAAAGAAGTTGCAGGTTCATTGGGTTCCTTTCCCACTGCAAATAAATGGTCTGTGGAGAATTTGGTAGAGAAACTAAGACAAAAAAGATTATTGGCGGGGTAGTTGCAAGATCAAATACTGACCATGGAACATAGTGTAAAGAATAATATGAACCAAGAATTTGAACAAATCAAATCTTATGACTGACATCAAATCCAACAACTACGGGGTAACCTCGAGGAGCTCCATCGAAATTCACAGGACAACAAAGGATTGGTCACTCAACGTGATAAGTTAATAAAAAAATTGAAATCCATATTAGACCTAACTAAACGCACATTAGTAGATATTTCATCCTTCCACATCAAACACTGGAAATAAATGAAAAACTGGAAATGGCCTAGTAGGAGCTTTTTATGAAGGTTGATGGCAATGAGAAGTGATACGAGGAAGTAGACCTCTCTCTAAAGGATGTCTATATAAAGGAAAGAGAATATTTCTTAGCTCGAGCTAAGTTACAAGAAGACATCGTATTGGTACAAAAAGATAATATCCCTAATTTTCCTCGGCTTTCCCCTTCTTAACAAATAAGAGGTGATCTGGCCATTAAGGTGTGGGAAACGAATTTGCAAGAGAGAAAGATATTAGCCAGGGAAGTAAAGGATGCTTTCCAAGAAGTGTTATCATCATTAGACAAGTGATTTATTTATTTTGAGGGAAGCAATATTGTGGAGGCCTTGGGGCAAATCGATATTGAAATGAACCAACATAATTCTAGAAAGGGAAAAGAAGAAATTTCAGCAGCCATTCAGGAAATGAGCTAGATTGACCTTCTTAAAATAAATAAATGGATAGTGAACCCAAGTTCTTAGTTCCATGCATTAGCCCAAGAAATGAAAAGAATCCAAGAAAGGCTACCTCAAGTGGAAAGGAAATTATACATTTTCGAGGTGAATGAAACAATTGAGCCATCAAAGTTGGTGGTGGAATTTTTAGATAGATGCAACTAATGCATCGAGCATGGAAAAGAAAGCACAGTTGTGAGTAGGTAATAAAATGTCATCGTATTACTGAATATGGCTAGAGGGACAAATGGAAACAAGAATACAACGGCTAATACCTTATGTAGAATTATTAAGAAGACCAGACGACAGAGGTGTCCGACCTAAAGGAATGAGGAAAATAAGCATTTCTTCTAGAAGACAAAGAGATAGAAGAGAATGCCAACAAAGATCATCATTTTCTATGCACAGTTGGATTATTTCAAATATTTTCTATTTTTATTATAAAAATTCCAACCGTTTTGAGTTGTGATAGTTTTGTATAAATACATATATCCAATATCTATTAAGGGTTTCTTCTTGATGGATGTAATAGAGAAAAATATCATTTGTGAGTATTAATACAAGTGAAAACAAAGATTCCAAATTCTCTTCAGTTTGATTTATGTGTTCCTCCTGTATTTTCATACCTATAAATTTCTTATGTAATTTCTTGATAAGGGATTGATTGTAATTTAGTATGATGACGAATGTAATCATATTATTTCTTTAATTTGTTAAGTAAACAATTTTTCCTCTGTAATTGTTGTAAGTAATACAAGACCTGCAAGTTATTTTAATTACTGCATCTTATATCATGTTCAAGAGTGCATTATTTACTTTCTTCTACTGCAAACAAGGTGAGACTCATCTACCATGGATGCCTAGATTTGTTTAACAGTTTTGTAAGTTTCTCCCACACCATTTGATATTATAATTGTGAATTAGACAACGAAATATGACCTCTGTATTGTCCTATTCTTAATTTCATTTAAGGTTTTCTCTTATATAACTAAAGGTAGAAAAATAACTCTTTTAAACATTCTTGATGCCTGACATTACTCTTTGAGCCTTAAGTTTAATCTCGAGAACAAGAGATATCATCGACATCCCAATCTATCAAATGTCCTACACACTCAAACAAATACGTCAATAACATTTGTAAATACACATATATCAATAAAATCAAATCATAATCATGTACTATAACCAAATCAATTTCACACAAGTGTCATCAAAGAATAGGGCGATAGCATGTGGTCGCAAGAGAGGGATGTTACATACACGCCCCCTTGTTTTAAACTTTGTCCCAAAGTTGTAAAGTATATAAAATGCAGTATATAAAGTATCTGACAATATATATATGTCTAAACTATCAAATAAGTAAGGAAACTGCGGACACATATCATATGTGTCATCCAAGGTAGCCGAGTGTGGACTATAATTGTCCCACTGGACCTTGACCTGATCCACTGCTCGATGTCGTAGCTTTCGAATGCGATGGTCCATAATGTGGATTGGATCTGTTGTGAGTGCACCCTCATCTGACACCTGTGAAGAACTCATGTCAATCACATGTGTAGGATCACTAACATAATGTCTCAAAATAGATACATGAAAAACATCATTCATACTCCTCAAAGAATTCGACAAGGCTAGTGGATAGGCCACAGGTCCCTTCCTTTCAAAAACTCCTAAAGGTACCACAAACCTAGGAGAGAGTTTATCACCCTTTCCAAAAATGATTGAAATCTTGTGAGATTTCACCCATAGGAAAACTCGGTCACCAACTTCATAATTGCAGTCAATGCGATGTGCATTGGCATGACTCTTTTGTCAATCTTGCACTTCCTTAATCTTTTTTCTTATCATTTTCATTTGTTCTTCTATTTCTTGGATCGCTTCTAGTCCTACCAGGATCCTATCCTCAAGTCGATCCCAACTCAATGGCATCCAACATGGTCACTAGTAAAGAAACTCAAATGTTTCCATCTAAATGGTACTTTGATAGTTGTTGTTGCGCAAAATCTTTCAATGGAAATAACTCTTCCCAACTCTTATGTTGCTCCATCATGTACATACGCAAAATATCTTCCAAAATTCAGTTTGTTTTTTTTGTGTTCCCATTTCTCTCAGGATGATATGTTGTACTAAAGTTTAGTTGTGTCCCCAAGCCCTCTTGGAAACTGGTACAAAAACATCTTGTAAACACTAGTCCTCTATCATATATGATCCTTTTAGGAACACCATGTAATATGACAATCTCACTGATAAAAGTTTTAGCTATGATTGGTGCCTACACATCATTCGTAAAGGAATAAAATGTGCACTCTTCATAAGAGTGTCAAATACCACAAAAATCGAGTCATGCCTCCTTTTTGTTGGTGGAAATCCAACAATAAAGTCCATTGAAATGACCTCCCATTTCAATTGTGGAATAGAGTGTGGTTGTAGTAATCATGTCATATTTCTATGCTTAGCCTTCACTTGTTGACATTCTAGACACCTCACCGCATAGCTAACGACATCCACCTTCATTCCTTTCAAGAAAAATAAGGGTTTAAGGTCTACCCTCATCTTCATGACTCCTAGATGAGCCATGTATACGTCTCTATGAGCTTCACCTAAGATCAAGCCTCTCAATTCGTCGTTAGGGAATACATAAATCTAGCTATTATACCTCATCAATCCATCGTTGTCCAATGTATATCCTTCAAACTTTGGTACCAACATGGTGTCTTCTCCAATATATTCCTTTACCTTTATATACCAGTCATCATCGCACTGTATAGTTATAATATTTTCTTAAATATTCGTCTGAAGATGTATCACCTAAACTATGTGTGGTCTCCAACTCAACACATCTTACACTCTATTCATTGTTCCTTTTATGTAAGAAATCTCAAAATCGTATTCGCTAAGAAATTATGACCAATTCCTTTGTCACACATTCAAGTCACTCTGCATAAATATGTGCTACAATACACAGTGTTCTATTTTTAGTTCCAATTTTCATCCAATCAGGTAGTGTATCCACACTCTTAATTCATAAACAATGGATAATAACTCCAAATCATGCATTGTGTAGTTCTCCTCATTATTTCTTAATTTCCTTAAGATGTAAGTTATCACTCGACCGTCTTACATCAAGAATCCGCCTAAACATTCCTTGGACGCATCTCTGCATACAAAGAAAGCCATGTCCATGCTTGGGACATTCAGTATCGGTGCTATCTTCAAAAACTCCTTGAGATTTTGAGATTATCTCATGCATTTCTCAATCCATAAAAACTTATTATTTTTCTTCTACAATTATGTGATAGGATTTTCTATCTTCGAAAAACCTTCGACGAACAATTAGTAATATCCTTCTCAACCCATAAAGCTATGTAATTATAGTACATTTTTCCACGTAGGCCATTCCATAATATCCTCTAACTTCTTTAGATCCACAATGATTCCTTCGCTGGATATAACATGCCCTATGTAATGAATCCTCAATTAGTAAAAAGAGAATTTCAATAGTTTCCTGTATAATTTGTTTTTTCGTAAACAATGTAGTACTAAGCGCAAATGTTCTTCATGTTTTTACTTCGTCTAAGAATATATCAATATATCATCAATGAATACTTGAAAAAACTTATCCAAGTATTCGTGGAACACCACATCCATCAAGCTCATGAATACCCACGGTGCATTTGTAATGTTTGAACCTCGTCTTGAATGTGGTATTAGGAATATGTTCCTCTTTAATTCATAACCGGTGATAACCTAATCATAGGTTGATCCTTGAAAACATTGCCACGCCTTTCAATTGGTCAAACAAATCATCTATTCTTGGCAATGTATGTTGGTTTTTCATGGTTTCCTTGTTCAATTGATGGTAGTCAATACAAAGTCTCTATGACCCATCCTTCTTTCTTATGAAAATAGTAGGCGCACCCCAAGGTGACACACTTGGACGTATAAGTCCTAGGTCCAACAAATTCTTCATTTGCAGTTTGAACTCCTGTAACTCAAGTGTTGACATTCGATAAGGCATTCTTGCTATTAGTTTAGTTCCAGGTTTGAAGTCGATGGTAAACTCCAAATCTATTTAAGGCGGTAATCCTGGTAACTATTCTGGAAATATGTCAACAAACTCTCATACTACCTAAAGGTTTTCATTTCCTTCCGCCACGCCCTTGTCATTTGGCCCTAATATTTCATCTAGATTGCAACCTTTGCACATGCTCTTCTGTATCTGTAGGGAAGAAATGAACCTCATGGACACACCATGGTTTATTCCTACAATCACTCTTCTATGTCCCCCAGTGTTTGCTTAGTTGGTTTCTAATGCTACTCTGCACATACTGTCATAAATCTAGTTGGTCTTGCAGGATTCCTACCCTGATCCCCTCTGGTCAGCTCTTCCTTTGCTATGACGGCCTTCTGGATTTCATCGTGCAATGTTTGTGGCATTAGGATTATCTCCTTCGCACTAATGTTGAAGTTAAGTCCAAACAAAAACTTGTTGACCTTCATCTTCTCTGTGTTCAGATGTGGACCATACCTAAGCAACTCCATGAATCCTGTCTTATACTCCGACAACATACGACCACCCTGTCATAAGGTATTGAACTCATTAAGTTGGCACTCAATGAATTCCCCTGAAAAATACCTCTCCCAGAACTTCTCCTCAAACAACTCCCATGAAAATTCTTCGACGACCATGCTTAGTTGAGGTAGGGGCATCTTCAACCATAGAATAGTGCTCCCCTTCAGCTAAGAGACCACCATGCAGACCTTCATGTTGGAGGTGTAGTCGTGAAGTACAAAGCACATTGCCATATTCTCCAACCAGGCCTCGAAGGTTGAGCCATATGTGAAACCCATGATATAAGGAAACTTAACCTTCTCAAGTTCTATATGAATGCAACCAGTATCAACTGGACCACAATACAAACCCTCATTGGGTACAGGTTTCCTGTCCTCATCTATATATAGCTGGTTAATCAAGGCCTCTGACATCCTCTGAAAGGACCCCATCATACCAACCACATCGCCCACAACAATCTTCTCTTGTCCAATGACTCATTCTTCTCCTTAGGGGTTAGAAACCTCTGGCATGGATGCTACTGGAGGCATTCCACCTCCTCCCCTAGCACCACATCGTCTACCTCCACAGCGTCCTCTAACCATGATTACCTGCATGGAAAAATTTCAATTTTAGTTAATGATAAGTTATTAATCAAGTGCTTAATATAGTGGAAGTTGTAATGATCCCAAGTCATGAGTTTGAACCCATTCTGATACCATATGTAATGGCCTCTCCATTATGACTATCAATAGGGAACTACAAGGTAAATTTTATTTTTTTAAAGCATTAGAAAAATAATGTCAACACATAAATCATAACAACGCATAATAAAAAAGACATCATAATTAAAAGAATTACATGTGACACATCATCGTAATCAGTAGCAACACAAGCCAATGCATTAACATAAGTGATAGTGACACCTGATCAACACATAAACATAATTAGTGATACAGTTCCACACATCAAAATTAACTGAAGAAATTATAGATAATGATCTACCATATAGTTGAAAATTAAATAACTACTATCCCAACATACCATGCATGGTTATAACTGTTATAACCCTAAATTGCACCAGACATGCTTACCTGGCATCAGGCCAACTCATATCCCTTCATTGCCAAAACATCTGTTGAAAAACCTCTTTGAAAATCCTCTTGGGTCAAGGTACACGTGCCCTAACCCACTACTGCACATGTGTGAATGCTGGCAGGACTACTACAGCCCACATTTACCTAACAAACACAAAAATAGGAATGTTATTGAAGGAACAAAAATCTATGGGTCAGTTAATTGAAACTCCCAGCCATGCATGGCCAAGAGTTCGTCCAAAACCCTAGCTCCTTCTAGCCTATAAAAGAAGGGGTAGGGGTACCATTTGGAAGAGGAAAATTATAGCAAAGAAACTCTGCCCATTTGCCAAATCCATTGTCCCAACCCTTTAGCCTTTCCTCAAGCCTAAGGAGAATTAACCCAAAGTAGTTGGAGGACAAAAGAAGAGGAGGAGCCCAAGATCAGGATCAAGGAGCGGTGGTCGGTCTCGACTTTGATTGTAAGATGATTCATTTTGAAAATAGTAAAAGAATACTTTTCCTATCCCAATACATGAGTTATCTATGATTTGTGTAATTTATGCTTAATTTCTAACCCTCAAGTAGAAAATTAGCATGCATGCGCAGTGTTTTGTCTTGATTGCAGGTTAACTTTGGAAGGAGCAACGCAAGTAAGCGGGCAAAGCGCAATGAAGGATCTACACCAAACATCAGTAAAAAGGTTAGTAGTTCCTTTCCATGCATGTATCATGAAAGAGGGGTTTAAGTTTTGGGTGGTAGGTTAGAAAGTCATTTCTTTATAGTCAGAATCTGCATGCAAGTCTGACCCTAGTTTTCTAGTCTATAGGGTATTTTTCCGAACAACAGAATTGGCGACCATACTGGTGTTGATACTGAGAGGGGGGTGAATCAGTATCAAGTACAATTTAAAAACATTTTCCAACGTATACTTAAACCATTCAATTATATCCAATGATCAATGAACAATAGTATAAGAGTTACACCAATACACCACAATACACCATGCACAATATATATGAGAAATAATCAATAGTTTTTGT